>CAUJNA010003419.1:518359-593359 GCA_963377175.1 Effrenium voratum
AATATATATGTCTTATTTTCCCTTGCTGGTTGTAAAAGGAATTTATCACTACTGGAAAAATATGTTTTCATTTTTTCCAGGGGTCTTAAGCAAATGGAAGCAAGACAAACCCACGAGAGTGTTGTTTTTCAAAGCTTTCTGGTGCTCAGTCGGGAATGCTGGTTCGGGGTTTTGGGAATGAACCGGAAGGGGATTCCCTTAAAGGAACCCGGGGTCTCAATTAACCAAATGGACGACTCCAGGGCTGTGGGAAATGACCACTTCTGTGATACAACAAGAAGGGCTTCCCAAACACTAACCCCTTTAGCTTCGGGGGAGATTCCCGAAGCTATCACAGAAGTGGGGTAAAGCCCCCGAGTGATCAACCACTGGACGACTCGGTGTTCAATCCCTTGCGGGTGGCGTTCGACCGCTAGGACCAGATCGGCGTGGATTTCATGGCGGCCACGGCCTTCCTGGCCGCGGAGCGGCTGCAGGGCTTCCCGGGCTATGGCCAGCCCAGGACGCGGCGCTGGCTTCGGCCGTGGCTAAAAGGCGGTCCACGTGTACCAAATTGGGCCCCTAAAAAGACATCATAGGTCAAAAATCGGGGGTGCGCAGTTTGAGAAACCTCCAGATGGTTTCATTTGGCTGTGGTCGAAACCGTTTTGGGAGCCCATTTTGAATGGGGTAGGTGAAGTCACCCATTTTAGAACCTACAGTGGGGATTGAATCGGATGTTCAGCCCAATGACTTGGGAAGCTCCAGCTTGCACTCCAGTGATTTCTTGAAGCCCAGAAAAATGCAGCCCCCGTTGCTGAGGCTAGCTGTTACAGTTGCAGAGCTATACTGAAACCTGTTAGTTGTTCAGCGGGGCTCCACCCTTACCCTTTTTGTCTGGGTGACATGAAATCAGACAAAAAGAAGTGCCCCCTTCTGCTCAAACAGAATTATTTGTTTAAATATGGAACGGGGCACTGGTTGCAGGGAAATCCGGAAATCCACGTGAAGAGAGACCCGATCGGCACCCGGCTTGAGAGGAACCGGGCCTTGGTCTACTACGAGCTGGCCTGCCGCAAGCCTGAGCTGATGCTCTCCAAGAAGGCGCTCGCCTGAAACGCGAGCGGCCCTTTGGCAAAGCTGATGCTTCCCCGAAAGATGCTTTTACTCCACAGGGCTGTGGCTCCATAGGCCGTTTTTCTGGGTTTAACCCGAGGTTTTCTAGAAAGATTCGGATTGGAAAGAATGGATATGGAAGGTATCCCTAGAAATAGGGCTGTGGTCAAAACCAATGGGATCCCATTCTGGTTGGGATTGGCGAATTCACCCAATTTAGAACCTACAGTGGGGATTGGGATGTTCACTGGGGGTACAGGATTTTGACCCACAGCCACATGCCGCAAAAGGTAAACCCTGGTGCAAAGGCAAAAACCTTGGTGCAGGGTGGATGTTTGCAAACCTCCCGTGCCCTTGTCTTCCTTTTCCTGGAGAAAGGGGGGGTTCTCTTTGCTTGGTGGCTCCCAGCCATCTTGGCCAGCCATCTCCTCAGCCTTTTATCTTAGTGTTCAGTGGTAGTTTCCGAATTTAACCCACGAAAAGTGAGGTTAAGCTTTTAGGGGATCTGAAAACGGGCCCAGTTGGACTCCCCACTGGCAGGCCATGTCGGTGTGTGATCAGCCGGGCGATGCTCGAATCAGCGAGCAAGAGGCCATGGGTTTGAAGTCCAAATCTGGGCCAAAACCCGACTGTTTCAACAGGGCTCCAAAAAAAAGATACATGTTGCAACCAGTTGAAATATGGCGGTTTCCACCAAAATCTCAGGAAACCACCACTTACAAGGCAATGTTCAGGGTCTTTTTTTTTTATGTAAGGATCCCTGTTCAACATGTTTCAACCATTTTTACTCTGCAAACGGTGTCGAACTACTCGTCAAGCCAATTTTCCCCACGAGGCGAACCGCAAGATCGCCCTTTTCCACATGATCCGCAGCCTCTTCGGCGGCCGCTGGCTTGCAACCAGCGTTGATGCCCTGGTTCATAGGGATGCGCTTGAGTTACAATGCCCCTCCGAAGGGGCAACCCGGGATACATTTCCTCGCCCTTCATGTATTTCCAACCCCCTCAGACGGGGCAACCCAGGATGCATTTTTTGTTCATATATATATATATATGTATGTATATATCATAAACCCGCCCTTGCATTAGCGGATCATGTTTGCGGGTTGCCCATTGGCTGGTGATCAACACGGGCCAACGGGAAGCTTGCATGAGCAACGACCATGTGTTGCCAGGAGCTCTTGTTAAGTCGCCTTGCGGGTGTATGCCAATGCAGTTTTGTTACCAAACACATGTTTCAGGGCAGCGGCATGTTATGTGTTTGTTTGTTTAAACAGATGTCCCCTGGTGATGTGCCCAATCAGTTCTGATTTGAATTTTGGGACACAGATTTCGTTCACAGATTGGTGTTCCCATGCTGAATCCCTTTGCCCTTGCCTACAAAACAAGACCAAGCCATGCGTTTTGACGAGCCGTTTCGGGGGAGGAAGGAGTCTTCAGAGACACGGCTATGGCGTGCATGCATTCTCGCCATGAAATCTCACTAGTCGGTTTGGAGGCTTTCCGTTTGCCCACAAGAACTGGTTCAATTCCCCAGTCCCAAGTCAAGAGGCAAGACCTGCAAAGGAACCGATATGGCCAGCCAAGGCATGTACGTCCAGGCGAGGTACCTCTTCCGCCTGGCCTTGGAGTTGCTCACTCCGACCTGTGACCTTTCGTTGTCCTGTCTACCCGTCTTGGTCCACGTTTCAAAGCAACAAGCCAAAGGTGATCGCCCCCCTAAGGCTTATTTGTCCCCACCCCCCTCCCAAGCCCCATGATGTCCAGGTCCTCGCAAGTGAGGTTGACGGGTTTGGCGAATCTCCGCGGCGGGGACTGCCGCAGCCGGGGCAAGGAGGCGGCGGCACGGCTGGCGGAGGTGCTGGAGAGGCACTTGGCGACTCGGATGGCTTTGGGTGTGGGCCGTTTTCGGGGGGGGCGCGTGTGGGCCCCCTTGAAGTGGATTCATGTTGAAGGGTAAGTTTTTGGAAGGGATTCATTTTGAGAAGTTCTCGTGTCGTTTTTTCTGAAGGAAAAGAAGTGGATACATCATTGAAAGCTCACTTGCCCAAAGCGAATCCACCTGAAATGAGGGGCGTTTCAAAAAGACAGCCCTTGCCAAAGCTTCGACGCAAAACCAGGTGTCATCCAATGGCACTGATTTGCACATCACCTGTTTGGGCATTTGGGGATTAGAATTCGCTGCCCAGTCAGGTTATTCTGGAAGGACATAACTTGCCCATTGGCTATACTCGATGAATGAATAGGTGATTCATAAACTGGGTCTCTCTCTCTCTCTTTTTTTCCCGGAGAACCCCCTAAAAGTGGTGGGTGTTCCTTTTGGTTTGCCCTTCAAAACCACCAGACAAGGGGCAACGAGCGAGCCTCAAAAAGCGGACGACCCGAAGAGGTGTTTGACCCCTCCCCAAGTTGGTGTTGGGGTCCTTTCTTGGCCGTTTAGCCCAGGAGCAGATGGGCTTGGCCATGCAGGAGTTGACGCATTCTCCCGTGGCTTTTGCACCTGGCATGGGAACTCCTGGTATGGTCACTCAGCCGTCGACTGGTGTTGTCTCTTTGGAAGATGGCGCCCAGTTGAAGCGGTGGATTTGCCTGCCTTGGTTTCCCAGTGAAAGCGAAAATATGAGCAAAATCCAGGTCGATCGGTACCAGTGGAGATTGGTGGCTCATGTATGAACAGGGCTTTGTCCATCTTAACTGGTGCAGGAAATTGTAGGAATTTGTCCATCCACAGTCGGGCTCAGTTTGGTACCCTCAGTTCAGCATGGAAATGAATAGTGGGGTCTGTCCAAGAGGTCCGCAATTTCCCAACCCCCTTCTGTCAGCTTCTATGATTGTTGGAAGGGCAATCTCCATTTCAGGGGGACCTCCTCAAATAGCTCACTAAGGGAACCACGCCTGATCAGTACAGTTCTCCGGCTTGCTAACATGACCGATACCCCCGTCAACAGCGTTGACTCAACCAAAAACGGTCGAAAACTGCTCCGATGCTCAGGGAGGTGGTTGTGGAAATGAGGGGCTCACTCTTGGTTTGTGTCCTTTGGGTTTCCTTTGGATCACGATTCCCTATTTTGAGACCGACCTACAAGTCAAGAATCAAAGGGATAGAGTTGATTTGATTCTTTGCTTCTGGTTTGTCTCCGAGTCACACATGGATTCCCATTTCTGTTTTTTTTTGCTTCTGACACCACCCAATATCCTAGTGAATGGATTTCCGAGGTCATATCTGAGAGGATGAGCAGCCCACTGCTGGTGGATTATTGGAAAAAGTTGGTGGAGGGCGTTATGGACTCGAAGGACTGTTTCGACGTGGTCTACCACCTCATTGGCCTGGTCTCCTGGTTCCTCCAATGCCTTGTGTCCTTCTTTTTTATTTTGAATCGAAGGGGGCGTACCCTTTCTTACTTGTTCAGGAAGCAAGCAAACTTGTTTTTTGTTTTAGCAGGTGTTTGTGTCACTTTAGTTAAGGCCCAAAAAGATCGAACTGCTTTTGGCTAGTACCGTCAGCAGGTCAGATCTAAAATCAACCCCCAACTCCTGGCAAGTCACTTTTGTAAGTAACCAACAATTCTCCTTTTGGGTTTAAAAGGGTGGTTTTCCCACGGAAGTTTCGCCAGGTCTCCCACGTCTTGGAGTCCGCCGTCCGCCTCAACGCGCACTTCTTCGCGCAGATCTACGTGACGGAACTGCAGGAGTCACCGCAGCCAGTGCCGGGCTCCAAGGTGATTCCCCTGCCAGGCCTGCGGAAAAACCAGACGGTAGCGGGCTTATGGGGTGGATCATGGGGAAAAAACAACAAACAAACACGTGGGTTGAAACCAGGGGTGAAAGCCATGTAAGCCAATGGTTGCTGAAACAAGAATTATCCTCAGGCGATTCCGTGTCACCAGGTGCCAGGAGGAAGGAAGGGAGGTTTTGTTCCCAAAGGGTGGGAGCTTCCATAGCCTGAGGGATGATAGCTGTTTCGACCCGTTTGAAGAGGTACTGCGGATGGACGAAATCCTGCACCACTTTGAAACCATGGTGAAACCATTGTTTGTTGGTATTTAATTACATGGGGAATCAAATCATTCCAGGGTTGTATTGTTTGGTGTTGTTTGGTATTGTTTGTAGGTATTGTTTGTTGGAAACCATCATTCTAGTGTTTCTTGGGTGGTGCGAAATGGATTTCGCAACCATCCACAGTATGACCCGTTCCCTGAGGACAGCGCTTCACCTTCCGCTCCGTGCGGTGCTGCTTTCGGTATCACGTGCTCCATCAGCTCCTGGAGGAGTTCAAGCAGGAGACAGTGACCATGATGCTCGGTCGACACAGAGACTTTTAGCGTTTTGGCGCTTGGTGGTATTTGTGGCAAAATACTCTGGTATTATGTGTCTTGGTATTAGTGGTATTATGTGGCTTTTAGTGACCCTGTTGCTTGGATGTTAGGACTTTAACTTTTTGCCAACTAATGGGTTTTCCATATCAAACCACCAGAAGTTAAGCTTTCAGCAGGGGAGCAGATTTCGCAACCGCGACATGTATGGCATGTCCCACCAAACGGTACCTTTTGGCGCGGGATGATCGCAAGGATAGAGATCGGCGTGCATGCTGCAGGCACCTCCATGTATTTGCTGGATCGGGTGCCATCTCTACACTGGACCGGAATTGATGATTACCAGGATTACGTGAAAGGCTCAGGAGACGTATGCCGAACATGATCGTCTAGACATATATTCAATTCCATGCACTGTTTAAGCAGCTGTCTTCTACTCGCCCAAAGCCGTTTAGTCAATGTCCCAAAAGGTCAAGCTTTTATTTCCAGTCTAGATCTTGCTTCCGCCAAATTGAGGGTACTTTTTTGCAGAGTCTCCTAGACCTCCAGTGCTGTTCTGGTTTTAGAGGGGGGCTTCCCTTCAGCGACCAGAAACCGGGGTGAGATCAGTGCCTCAGGAGACGCCATGTTTCAGGAAGCCTCGAATCGGGTGCAGCGGTTCGGGCCGCGAGCCCGGCTGCTGCGGGTGCCGTCGGCCTCTGCCTGGGACACCTCCGGAGCTTTGCACGGCATTGCGCTGCAGTGCCACGGCCCAGTCGCAGAAACCCGGGCTTGGCTCACAATGGGGTACTTCCCAAAACGGGTGTGACTCCTTTGGAGTCCCTGTAAACCAACTCCCAAAAGGGTTCCCCCCCAACAAGAAAACCTTAAACCAAGCACCTGGGTGTGTTTCTAAATCCCACTTTTGCTTGGTGCCCAAAGGCGGTGTTAACCAAAAACCAGGGGCTCCTTGTTTCACCAGGGCAACTGGTTGGGCCATCCATTTGTCAATAGTTCAGCAGCAGCTTATCTTGATTCTGAACCCCTGGGAACATCATATCACTTCGCCGCCCTTGCGCTTGCTTGTCGAGAAGGAGGTGGGGGGAGGGGGGTTCTAGCTATGCAAACCAGGGACACCGGGCCCCATGATTGAACAGGAAATATGTTTCGTGGCTGACAGCCCTCATTTGGCACCGACCCGTCGAATCGGCTCCAGCAGCTTTTCGCATCCTTTCGAATGCGAAACAACACGTAAATGATTCCTTTGCAAGCGATCGGATTTATTATAACTCGTCCTTCTGTCCTGGTCCCTTGACTGACAGCGGACGGTTGCACAGGCTTGTTATATTGATCCTTCGTTTCATGGCCAGGGTGTTTCCTTGAATGGTGCAATTCTCGGAAATCTGGTTCGAAAAATGACACAGAATCATGGAGTCCGACTGGGCAAATTATCGGAATCTATGGTTCTTTGGTTTGTGGCACTAGCTCAAACATTGTGATCTATAAAATACGTAATGTCTCGGTGAGCGAAGGTCTGTTGATCTCCTATTTGTGGATGGCGACCACGACTACAGCGTCACCAAGAACGACCTAGTTTCGTGGTCCAGATTTGTCCGTCCGGGGGGTATCATCAGTGGCCATGACATCTTCAACCCCATCAACGATGGCGTCACCGACGCGGTGGAGGAGGTCCTGCGCGGCCGGGAGCTGGTGGTCCACTTCGCGACGGATCACTTCTTCTGGTGGCGCCAGCCGTAAAGCCCTCCGTGGACGGTGCCTCTCGGAGTCGAGGGAGATGGCGATGGAGGCGGAAGCGCTCCCCCGAGCGCTCGGGCCGCCGACATGGACGGAAACGCTGGCCAGAGGCTTTCCCTGAAGAAGGACACGCGAGAAGCGCCTGGAAGTGGAGGAATCTTTGAGCCCTCGCAAAGCTCGTGGCGCCCAAATTATCGGGTCAGGCTCAATATCACAAAAGCGGCACCCTTGGGAGTTGCCGCTTGATAGGAACATATAGGAACCCTGCTTCAGAAGCTACCAGGGGCATGTTCTCAGCACGGTTGCGCGCCCTTGTCCATCGCCACGTTTTGCTCTTGCCGCTCCATAGTTTCAGTATTCAGAGGGTTGAATAACCCACATGATCAGAGTGCAAAATGAATTAAAATGATCAAGATAATCAAAACCCAGCCAACCCTCAAGCCCGTTGTGGGGGAGTGAACACAACCCAACCAAGCAAGGACACCCGATTTGTGGTGTGGATCAAGGGTTCCTCATCATGCCACGGATGGCATGCTCCGTGGAGCTTTGCGGCGAAGCGCCAGGACAGTCCGGCGAAGTGAGATTTGGGCCCTTTGGGCCCCGTTTCAATCCTTTCCCTCCATGTACCCTTTGAGCATGGCTTTTGAGGGCAAACAATCGATCCTTGAGGGCCTCCTGTGTTGACCTTTGCTGTGGTTCCCACTGCGACCGCTACAATTTACCAGCCCGAACTCCTGTGTTGACCTTTGCTGTGGTTCCCACTGCGACCGCTACAATTTACCAGCCGTTGACAGGCTGTGGACATACAAACTGTCAGAAAGAACTGATGCCTTCCTGCAATCTCTGGCGTGTTGTCCTTCCAAGCAGGACGTTATGTCCAACCACGTAGGTTTCAAGCCATCCGCTTGGTGGTGAAGTTGACTTGACATTCGTGGCTCAGATCGGTGACGCCCTTTGCGCGAATTCGGAATTCGCGGTATGGCTGGTGTTGCGATGGCCATACTTTCGGGACTCGCCATGTGTTTGCTGTGTTCGCTGCAGGGATGTGGCGGGAGCAGCGTGGTACATGCTCCCCAAGCCCCTCGCTCCAGTGATTACAAACGCCAGGCCCAGATGAAACTTGAGCTTCAGGATCTAAGAGAGCAAGTGAAAGGGGTACGGCAGCAAAATG
Source organism: Effrenium voratum (assembly GCA_963377175.1). Lineage (NCBI taxonomy): Eukaryota > Dinophyceae > Suessiales > Symbiodiniaceae > Effrenium > Effrenium voratum. The sequence continues at coordinate 526,672 of CAUJNA010003419.1, forward strand.
ATCTCGTCAAGGATCTCAAGTGCAAGGTGCAGGAGCTCGAGAGAAAGGAAGAGGAGCGGAAGGCATTTGAAGAAGACCTTCGCCGGCGTGAAGAAGAGGCTCAAAACTATCCAGCACCTGCGTTTTTGATTGCTTCCAATTACTTGGAGTACATAAACATTGCCATCACTGGTGGGTCTGGGACGGGCAAGTCTCATTTGCACAACACCTTGCGGAGAGTGAAGCGGCAGGATGCCAGTTGGGCACCTGTGGGGGTGATCGAGACAACCAAGGCACCAACTATGTACAACTTCCCAGGGCTGCCTGCCCGGTTCTGGGATTTGCCCGGTGCAGGCACGCCAACCTTTCCACTTGAGAGCTACACCAAAACAGTGGGCTTGCGGCACTTTGATGTCGTGCTGGTTGTGTGTGCCGAGCGCTTCACGGAGATCGACGTGCGAATCATGAAGGCAAATGCGCCAGGAAAAAAAAAGTCTAGTTTGAATGATATCTAGTTTGAATGATATGGAAACAAAGCCATTCACTTGTGCCGAAAGCGGCCTTCTCACTTTGACCACCTCCAGCCCAAGTTGTGATACTCACCCCCAAGCCACCTGAACTTGCAAAATCTGCAGGAGCTTGATGGGCATGGCGTGCCTTACTTCCCTATCCGCCAGAAGGTCGGCGAGGCACTGCGCAACAACCTGCATGTGAATGGCATCGATGAAGACCAGACGAAGCAGGAGATCGTTGATTATTTGACGAAGCAAGGCTCGGCGTTGTGTGTTGCGATCCTTTATTTGGAAACCTTAGAGCGTGCTTTTGTGTTTGCTCATTTTGCTCATATTGTGTGCCAGGTATACAGCAAGCTTATCTTGTCGACTCTTTCGAGCCAGACAAGCACGACTTGCCCAAGTTGCGAAGGGAGGTCTCAGCGACCATCGCCAAGAATCGCGGCATGGGTGGCGCAGAGAGCTTTGCAGAGCTATAGGAGTGCACAGAACTCGAGGTTTAAGCAGGTGTTCGGAAATAGTTGATCGGTTTGGATTGGTTAAACAAACTTCAAAGGAGCCAACCATTTGAGGATCCTCCACTTCCGGAAACACCAGCACGGTACTAGTAGTACCAGCAGTTGATGGCAGCTTGCGGGTTCAAGAAACAGCCCCTTGAACCCCATGTTGTGTATGATTCGCCCGCAGCACGGCAAAAAAGCAGAAATAGGGTATATACAATGATATTACGAGTAAACCAATGTACAAGTATGATAGGAAAATGGGTATTATATGCTGGCAAATAATGAGTGTCGCATGTTATATCTATGATGTTTATTTTGAGGTGCAAATGTAGTGGTATGTGAATATATATATATATATATACATATATATATATACATGATATTATGCGATATGCATGTATATATATATATACATGTTGTCACATTACTAATCAACTACTACAAAGCAACATAGTGAACGGACACCGCATTCGTCTTAATATATCGTTGTATCGTATGTGAACTGATTAATTAGTTTATGCATTTTTCTGAAATGTCAGCATTAAGGAAATGCAGTCTGTCAAATGGTTTGGATTTGACTTTCTGGGCCAATGTTTGATGATGACATCTATCTTCGAAATTACGTACGATGAACTTTAGATAGACACAATTCAGTATCAATGTCAGTATAAAGACAATGTGCTGATGGGAATATGTGAATGTCGACCCATTGTGGTGTATTGATGTTCAGTTTGTTTGGACAATTACAATTGCGGGAGGGACATGGTAATAATATATATATATATATGATTACATAGAGAGAGAGAGAGAGAGAGGGGGAGAGCTATCGATGGCAAACCTATGTATACAGATGCTGATGCCTTAAAGTCATCAACAGCCTTTGTGCCCAAATTGAGTTGTAGCATTGCAGATGGAGCTTTGCTCATGCACAATCAGTTTGGTAGATTTTGAAGACAAACACTGGATCCATTGCAGTGAATATTTTTGGATATATGCGAAATTGCATTGGAAGGTGGAAGTTTTCCTTCTCCACCTTTCGAAGTGGAAGACTGAGGGTATTCCCTTTCTTGTCAAACAGCTCTTTCCTAGTTACAAAATTGCCTCCCCACTGGTAAGATGAATGAAACTAAGGTTTGGAAACTGATGTTCTGGTCTTTCGTAGATACCACGCCAGGTCAGTTGCCTTTGCGCCCCAATCTGCCAGGACTTGCCCCGGCCGAGCCGCTACTAGGCGCGGGAAAGAGCTGCGCGAAAAGATCTGACCCAGGATGGTCCCGAAAAAGAGGAAGCCAAACGGAAATGAATGAGAGGGTATTTCTCAGAGGCTGGCTTTTATTGGTGATTTTCTCGAGGCATGGCCACCAACGAATCGCTGCAGATGCCAGAACAGCAAAAGGATTTACGTGGTGTGATTAGCCATGGTTCATATCATCATCAGGAACGTCGCGTTAGTGACCGACCTGTGGTGTTTTGGCTCAAGTTTTGGGTTCCGTCGCGCCTCGAATGGGCGTCGCCGAACCCCTGCGTCGACCGACGGCATCTCGGGGGAGAAAGAGACCTCGGGCCGCCGCCAGGTTGGTAGGGACCAGTCGTGCGGCCTGTTGTCGACCAAGGTTGCGGGTTAACCCTTTTCTTGTTTGGTTTGTTTCCTTTTGGTTGTTGTTCTCTGGTGTGTGGGAAACCCTGATCTTTGGGACCGGGGATTGGTTTGCTTTTGGGGAACCTTTCTTTTGTGGCTTGTTTACCCCAACTTACCCATTGCCTGGGCACAGGCTCGTGCCCGAATCACAGGTTATCAGCCGTAGGACTTTCCTACGCGCTTGAGACCATCAACTACAAGCTCTATGTCGACCCCACGAGCGTCGTGGATGAGGAGGCCATCCTAGGTGGCCTCCGCTCAGGTGAGGACCTGCCGGACTATGACTACGAGGATTTCGAAGCAGGACAGGTCAGGACCGCAGGGGTGAAGATCCCGGTAGGGATACACCCAGGAGCCGTGGCAGGTACGCCGACGATGGAGACGATCGTATTTTCCGCCAGGCCACTGATGACGAGCAGACACGAAGGGTTTACTCCGGTAGGAGTGGCTCTGAATCAGGTCACAGGCGTGGACGTTTTGACTTCATCAGCATGGCGATGGACATGGCCCGCCCTCATTCGGATGACCCGGAGGCCATGCCGATTCGACCTCCGAGATCTCTTGTTCCAGGTGAGTCGCAGGTCTCGGATGAGTTTGAGAATAGGCCGCAGGGACCAGGGACTATGGTTCTGGCTCCGGGAGGTATCCCGGGCCGATCCACTGGTTCTCAAAATCCAGGTCAGTTTGATGAGCACGAGGAGCGGAAATTCACGGACTTCGGATACGATGATCTGTTGAAATCAACCGCAGGTTGGGGCAGTAGCTCAAAGCAGGGATCTGATGCCGGTAGGCCCAACCCTAATACTGCCAAATCTGAGTCTTATGATGGCGAAGATTACAATTTTGCGGATGAGGAGGAGAGCCATTCGCGCCGAGATGCAGGCAGCCGTGAGACTGCAAGGACTAGTCCCGCCGCTGCCAAGTTTGAGGTCGATGATGATGACGAGTATGCCGCATTTGCGGATCGCCGTGATGAGGAGGAGGACCAACCACGACGAAATGCTAGGATCCGTGATGCTGCGAGGCCCAGGAGCCTCTCTCGTGGAGCCGCCAGGGACCTTCGCGTTGACAGGGATGCCCGAAGCGAGAGAGAGAGAGCCAGGGACAGTCGGGAAGTTCTTCGGGGATTGGAGGCCATTCATGACCGCGAGGGACCGGTAGGTCCCCCGGCGATTGGTGATTCCCCGAATGTTCCCCCCTTTCCCAACATCACATTTGGAGGTCCGTTGAGTCAGAGAGACGTGAACTCGAACCGGGTTACTGGTTCACCGAGGATCACTGAGCGGGCTGCCGATGTTGTTAGGACAGGTGCCAGAGATGGTCGGCTTGCCGATGCACTCGGGATCGAAGATCGTCCGTCGATCGCTAGCCCGTTAGGGCGAGATACCAGTGATCTTGAAACTCTGAGGTCTAGCAACGAGTTCACACCTCAATGGGGTTCGACTGCCAGGGAACGTAGTGTTTCTGCGAAGAGACCGTCACCTCTCGCCGCTGAGACCGATAGGTCAAAGGCGAGGAGGGCTAGCCCCTCACCAATGGATTCAACTCCGCAGGATGAGGAGATGCCCGATCCCGCTGATGTTCACATCCACTCCACCCCCGAGTCGCGTGCATCCAACATTGATCCTCGATCTGGCGATAGCCGGAGAAGGGGATCTACCCCGAGTAGACCATCCAGGATTGATGATTGTCCCGTGGATGACCCCAGAAGACATGCCGGGGCTAGTGGGGCTCCTGAGAGGATCGAGATATCGACTCCTCCCGCCCTCAGATCCCAGTCTTCCGGCGAATCAGGTGACGCTAGGGCGAAGGAGGTGTTCGATTTGCACATCCAGGAGATGCTCGAGAGAGGTGAGGTTTCTGGCTCAGTCGCGAAGGCGTTCCACATCTTTGCTGACCAAATCAGGGTACTGAACGGTCAGGTGAGTTCCATGCGAAGGGAATGGAGCGACGAGAGTCAACGGACGAAGGACAAGGTCGATCGCCTGGCAGCTGAGGTTGCGACTCAATCTGATGCCGGGAGGATGCGAATGATAGTTCAACGGTTCGCAAGGGAAGTTATTCCCGATAGCAAGGCCATTGTGAGGCAAGCCATCGATGAGCAAGCCGAGGTCGTGGAGCAGAGGATTAACCTACTGTCCCACGAGGTCCATGAATCTGTCAGGGACAATGAGGCATCGACTGATCGGCTTCGCCTGATGATTCAGGAGAATAGTGAGGCTGCCCGCAGAAGCCATGCTGCTTCTGAGGACGAGACCCTTAAGGATTTGGACAAGCTTGAGAAACGGATGTTCTCGGTAGAGAAAGCCGTTGGGATGCGGACCCCGGCAGGTGTATGGAACCCGAACCCTGTCGCGCATCCGTCCGATAGGGCCAGCGGCAGTGTAGTCGATGCAAATTTCAGGGAGTTAAACCTGAAGATCGAGAAAGCTCTCCTTGATCACGAGACATTTGCCAAGTGGGCCTCTGAATCTATTGAGGGGGTCAAAGAGGAGCACACTCGTCTTGTTAATCGAGTGTCTAGACTGCAGAGTGGAAGGGGTTCTCAGGAGGTCGATAGACCATCAGGGCATGATTCCCCGCAGGACTGGCATGAGGCTGTTGACGAGATCAATCGGAAGATGCAGGATCTGGCTCGAGGAATTCAACGTCAACGTCGGGATCATGACGACATCATTTCTAGGTTTGAAACCGTGAAATCACATGTTGAACAGTATGAAGCGAGATCGGCAGTTGTGAATCGGGTCGTTGATGGCATCCAAGGACAGATCCGTAATCTTCCTGCCAGCAGTGACCAAGTGCAGCCTGCCGTTAGGCGAGAGCTCGGCACATTCCGGAGTACACTTGAAGGTGTTATGCGGAGAGTCAGCGCTATCGATGGTAACGTGCGTAACCTTAGCGCCGCGAACAACAGAATCATGTCCCAGCTCTTTGAGATGGAGGGTCAATTTGACGAGGCTGCTGGCATCATTCAGGGTGTCCAGCAGATTAATGAAGCTCCTCCACAACCCAGAGAAAGGCGGAATGTTGGTTACCATGCATTTGCGGGGCAAGGACATAGGATCAGGTCACCGACGCCTACACCAGGGGAAGGTGACGGCCGGGGTACTGGCCTGCCGGTGAGACCAGGCGGAGGCGTTGTTTTGCCTGATCATGTTTTGCCGAATGTGCCCGATAGGGTCGATCCTTCTCGCGCAGACAGGCATCCAATCTATCCCGTTAGGGAGAGGTCCGACAGCAGGAGCAGGAGGGTTCGGGGGTTGCCTGACAGGTCGCATTCGCCACCGGAGCGTGCAAGGGGTGGTCCCCGCGCGCGCGCAAGGGGGGACGTTTCTATTTCCCCCAATAGGGATGCGGGTAGGAATAGGAGCCCGAGGCCTGCTGCCGTCCCCGATAGGGGATCTGAGGCCCGGAGTCGACAACCGAGGGGGGAGAGGCCGATCCGCGATAGCGGGAGCGTCTCTCCGAATTTTGATAGGCCAATCCGCGATAGCGGGAACGTCTCTCCGAACCCAGGTCGTCATTCAGGAGGTGGTGGGGATAATAGGGTCCATGCCGACATCCAGAGTCCTGGTGATGAGTGGAGGACTCCTGGGAGCAGAGTCAGCGCCGACACCCAGAGTCCCGGCGATAGGCGAGGGACTGCTGGAGCTCCTTCGGATCGTGGACAGGCCTCAGCGCCGGCTGCAAGAGGGGCTCCCGGCGGTGCTGGCCCAGACGCGCCAAAGATTTGTGCCCTCGATGATCCCAACGACCGTAGGCACCCGAATGCTGAATTCTCGTGTGTGACATGCAGTCGTGAGTTCTGCGGGCTTTGCCGTGGTGACGACGGGGACTGTTGCAATTGTCAGTTCCTGAAGATGAAATGCTGGGCATGCCGCAAGAATGCTCAGGAGGTCTCCATGTATCTCTGTACGGATTGTGGGACTCACGTCTGTGAGAATCACAGTTACTTCGGAAATGACGGCCTTGAGCGATGTGCACGCTGCAATATTCGGCATGAACGCGCTCAAGCTGGACCGCCCCCTCCTCCTCCTCCCGGGGGAGGTGGTGGGCAAGGCGGACCACCTGGTCAAGGTGGGAGCGGAAGTGGTGGGCCTGGACATGCCCCAGCTCCACCGCCAGGTCCTGGACATTATGGTGGAGGCCAAGATCCCGCTGGGCCTTCTGGAGGCCCGAGTGGAGGGGCTCCTACCGGGGGTTACCCTGGTGGAGCGCCTGGGTTCCACGGTAGTGCTGCGGATGCTCATGGAATTGGGAACAATCAGTGTGGTTCCAGCTTCTATGGTCCTGCCTACGGAGGTGGCGTTAGTCACCAAGGGGTTGGCGCTGGCGTTAGTCAGTCTAGCAATGCCACAGGTTACCCCTCAAGTGTTGCGAGCGGTGGTAACCTTGGGCCGGGTCTTAGCCTCGGCTATAGTGTGAGTGGTGCCGGTAGGCAGGGAGATGGTGGTCTTCTCCCTGAAGCCTTGAGGGGAGATGATGGACGGGACAGGTGCACTAAGTGTAACAGGATCCCTGAGCCTGGTTTCCCTCTTGTTCCTTGCGTCGGTTGTGGAATGAGGGCGTGTGAAGTTTGCTGCCCTATGCCTGCGAGACTGTGTGAAAGTTGCAGGATTACCTCATGTACCCCGATAGGGGCTCTGATTTCCACCGTTGTCGATAAGGATCGGTTCCATCATAAGTGCAACACGATCGCGCTGCCTGCTGAGCCGACAGCTGATAAGCTGCGCGAGTGGCTTTCCGAGGTCAAGGAGAGGGTCAGGAATGCTTTCAGCTTTGACTCTGACTACGCGTTAGCGTGGATATCAGAGACTGAGAGGCTTGACTATGATGCTCTTGGCGGACCCTGCAAGTACCCGATTTTGGACTCAAACTTCACGAGTGCTATCAGGGAGTGTATCAAGACCAGGGCTGTCAGGGACAAGATGAATCGCCTGACCGAAGCCGCTCAGAATATGAGTCCCCCCCAGGGTATCAAGGGGAGACAGATCTTGAAGCTCCTGCTGAACCACCTGCAGACTGGAGTCGAAGACGACCAGACCTTCAAGATCGCTGAGTTGACCAGTCTCAAGTGCCGGCAGACAGGTCACTCCGATGATGAGGCAAGGCTCCGGAGTTATCTGAGCACCTGGGACAATCTCATTTCTGGGATTAGGAAGAAGATCGATGATGGGGTACTGTTAGCTGTGTTCATCGAGAACGTTCGTCATCTACGCTGTATGCGGCCCGACATTGAGAGGTGGGATCGCGATGTGACCGTTAGGTCGTTCGCGTGGCTTTATAAGGCTTGTCAGGACTGTGTCGAACGGTGGCAGAAGCGCCAGAACACGCTCCAGATGTACCAGACCTTTCATGAACAGAGGTCACGATCAGGCTCTCAATCCCGGGAGAGGGATCGGCATCCTGGTGCCCCTGGTGTTGTGCGGAGATACGATCCACTTGCCAGGAAGAGTGATCCTAGTCCTTCAAGGTCCGTTAGGTCCGGAAGGGATGGGAAACCCGACGGAAAGCCAAGATCATCTTCGCCCGGAAGGAGCAGTCAAAGGGACAGGGCTTCACCAGGAAGAGGCAGTCAGAGGGACAAGCGCACGCCATCTCCCAAGTCGCCGAGAAGACAGTCCCCTGCTGGGCCTGCTGATCGGGCGTGCTGGGAGTATACGAAGACTGGGAAGTGTCAATATGGCCGGGAATGCAGGTTTGAGCACGACAAGAGCCCAAGGAACCCCGCTGCGCCCTCTACGCCGAGGACTGGCGATAGGCCCGTTAGGGACAAGCCTATGTTCTTCGGATACTGCTACGACTGGATGTATGGCAAATGCACAGCTCAGCCGTGCAAGTACCTGCATCAGAAGCCACCACCAGGCACGAAGCCCATTACGCCTCGTTCCACTGCTGGTCCGGTTGTTGAGGATGAAGAGGGGGATACCCCTAGATCGCCTACGCCCAGTCCTCCCGATAGGGAGGCGAGGCGTCTCGACAGCCCCGCTCAAGGATTGACGGATTTTTAGGCGGGGCGGGCCGTTACCCTGAGGCCAACCGTGTTGTTGTGGCGTGTCCAGCTATGTGGGCTGTTGCCCCAGCTACCGGTGGGTCTGCACCGGGTTGCCTCCCTCCTTGCGTTAGCAGTTGGGAGAAAAGCGAGCGAGGCGCATTGTTCTTCTCCGGCACTACCGGTGGAGGTCCTAAATGGGACCAAGTCATTTGGAGACGGACAGTTGACGCAAATGGGACCGTGATCGAGGATATCGGGGTGAACTTTTGTGATCGCCGAGCAACCTTGTTCAGGAGACTCCCAAGACGAAGTGATACCAAGACGACGTTTTGGTACTGTGATGATGCGGAGGTTGCACTGTCCTGGAGGAAGAAGTACTTCCCGAAGGGTCCCGGTAGGGAACCTCTCAGGGTCAAGATTCCCGATCTTCCTGATGTGTTTGTTGTCTCGATTGAGAATGACAATACGGGTAGGGTCGTGAATCGTTGCCGTGAGGCTGGATACAGCCATCCAAATGCGATTAAGTTCCCTTCGCGCAAGAGAATTGCTAGGGAAGTTCAAAGTGCTCTGATAAGAGCAGCGGCTGTTCACGCCCAAGTGCTCTTAGACAATGACGAGGACATCGATACCAACCCTGGTGATGTGCGGGGACATCGCGTTGTACGAAAGCCGAAGTACACTCAGAAGGTTGCTGCACCTGTTGGATACGATGGGGTGAGGTGGCTGGTAGATACTGGTTGCCCAATGGATCTGGTCGGTCTCGGTGATTTGAAAGGACCCGATAGGGCCCTGATTGCCAAAGGCGGACACACTCATGCGCTGCACACTGCCAACGGGGCGACTCGCACCGCTGGTCGTGTTGATGCTGATGTTGGCAACCTGGACGAGGTGATTGAGGCACACGTCCTTGAGTCCACTCCATCCATCATATCCGTTGGAAAGCGTTGTATGGATATGGGATATTCGTTTGTATGGGCTGCAGGTTGCAAACCTACTCTCACGTGTCCTTCGGGCCGGACGGTGACATTGGATGTCATCAACAACGTGCCATATCTTCCTCATGGTGACACTCAGTTCGTTTCTCCCACTCTTGATGATGCTGAGCCAATCCCTGCTATGCCTGCCCCCGGGGCGGCGTATCGAGGGCTTGAAGCCAGCGAGATTCCGCTGTGTAGGTCTAAGCTTGCGGCCAAGAGTGAGCTACAGGACACCTGGCGCACTGAGCGGTCGGGCCATGTTGTGAAGGAGCACCGGCTTCCGCGCAAAGCAAAGTTTGTGCCGATAGGCGATGATTGCCCCGTTGGAGTTGATCGATTGGACAACTACAGGAAAACTGTCGTTCATCGAAATGGGGTTACCCATGAGGTGCTGATTGATAGTCTTTGGGAGTTATCCGAAAGAGCTCAGCATGCGATAGCATCTGATGTCCCTTGGACGGGTGAAACGTGGTTTCGGGTCAAGTGCGAGACCGTTGCTCTTCCCGGAAAGACGGAACAGGGGGGTGAGGGCGATAGCCACTCACCACCTTCTCCTGGCCCGGGGGAAGGGGATGATGGTGACATTGTCGAGATAAACTTTCTCTCCGGACTCCGCACAGAGGCTGAATGGCGGGCAGATGCCAAGACGCTTCGCCATATGCTTACCCATCTCCCGAAGAACCCCTATTGCCCGCACTGCCAGCGTGCGAAAATGGAGAATGTCAAGCTTCGCCGCAAAGGTGGTGCTGCTGCGCATGACGTGGTAAGTTTCGGGGACCTAACCACTGCTGACACGATGGTGTTGCGAGGATTGAAGGATCGAGGCTTTCATGGCGAAGCGGACGCGATAGTGTTCTATGACCTCGCTACTGACTACCTCGAAGTCCTCCCTGTGCAATCCAGATCCCGTAGCAATACGCTGGAGGCATTTCGCAGGTTTGCAGGGGGGCAAACTCTGAAGTTAGTGTACAGCGACCAGGCCCCAGAGCTGAAGAATGCTGTCACTACGCTTGGAGCATTGCACCGGCTTTCTACACCGGGCATGCCCAAGACCAATGGCCTGATCGAGAACAAGGTTAAGCTCGTTCTTCACGGGGCACGTGTGCTCCTGCGTCAAGCTGGATTTGAACCTCGATGGTGGCCATTTGCCGTTAGGCATTTTTCCATGGCAAGGAACATCGAAAATCGCGGTGAGGGATCACCGTGGATGCGACGCCACGGTAACGGGAACTTCAGCGGAGTCATTCTGCCGTTTGGTTGTCTGGTCGACTTCTACCCCATTGCTCCCAAGATTCGCAGGGATAGAAAGGGGGGGGTTCAAAACGCCCAAAACGACTCCAAACATGCTGGCACTGCATGGCGACGCCTCCGCGGCCGTCCTGGGACCTGGAGATGGGCTTGGGTATGGAGAAGCCTAAGGCTGTGGCCAGTTGTTTGCTTGCGGGGTACCGCGAGTGGACGATTAAAGGGTTTAGGGGACAGGATCCGAAGTTCACCACGATTGATCCAGATATGGAGAAGGCTGATCAGCTGATTGAGGATGACAGTGCTGCGAGGTTCGACGAACTGGTTGGCAGGGTGTCCCACATCAGCAAGGACAAGCTCGACAAGTCGCACATGCCGGTGACGGACCATGAAAAGCTGCTTCGGTACCGGGCGATCAGGACTGCTGCGATAGTGGCTGAGATGAAGCGCCGGGGAGTGGAGGTCACGGAGTTGAACGCCGTGCACTTGGCGGCCATTCTCTGCGCTGCGGTTCCGACGGACCCTGCTTTCTTGCTTCCTTACCATATCGTGTTCGCGATTGAGGAGAGCATTGAAAGTGGCAAGAGCGCGCTACCCATGGATAGCAGTACGGAGCCGGCAGCTGAACCATGCGGAGGAATGTGGGCTGCAGACCCGAAAGCCTGGCCGGAGTGGAAGACGGTTCACCCGCAGACTGCCTTGGTAAAGGCGGTCGCTGATCAGGCAGAGGTGGCATTCGGAGATCACCCTCTGTATAGCGGAGATGATTTCGGTGATGCGGAGCACCATTTCAACGCAATCCGTGCCTGGATGAGCGAGAGGCCGAACGCTTTGTTCACGCCTCCGGAGTTGGTCGTGGACGCGATGATGCTGACGGAAGGGAGAAACAGGGAGGAGATCGTTAGATGTTCCTCGGGACGAAGGCTTTCGTCGGTCCCGTCGGTCAGAAAGTTCGCGTCGGCTGATAAGCCAGGGATGCGGGGGTACCTGCACGCGATGGGACAGATGTCAGGTGTGGTCACGTCCCTGCATGATGCCTTTGACTGGGATCGTAGGCAGGTGTTGAGGATCTCGCCCAAGAATCCGGCGAGTACCACTGACGTGGAAATTGGTCCCGACGATGCATGGGCATTCTTCGATTTGGCCATCAATTTCAGGGGCCAGACGGACACTGAGAAGGTCCTCATCCACGGAACTTCGCAATCCTCATTGTGGAGCATCCTGGGTGGTATGCAGGTTACTGCGTCCACCGCGAGTGATGAATGGGTAGGGGTGTGGACATCTTTGAAAGCGGTCGAGGCCCTGGGATACAGCACTCTGTCGCACTACGGTCAGAACACGTGGGCGAGGGTCGCGATTTGCATCGCGCAACCGGACGAGTCCGAGAATCTGTTCAGCGACAATCCCCACCTGAAGGGTGTCAAGCGAGGAGCCCAACGAGTGTTCCCGAACGCGAGGTTGGGGATCTGTGGGATCTGCATCAAGCTTGAGAAGCCTGCGGCGGACTCGCAATATGTGGAGCTGTGCAACTCAGGGGGCGATAGCACCCTGCAGTACTACAACCCATTCGTCGAGTGGAATCCGCATGCTCCATCGGTAGTGTGGGCTATGCACAAGTTCTTCCCAGAGAACTACATGGGACCGATAGGTCTTTCCGTTGAAGAGGAGAACATGCGTGCTGCTCCAGGGACCCCTCAGGCTGCCGAGGCGGAAGGTGGGGCACTATTCGCCAGGATCGTGCCGAAGTCGAACATGTTTGAGGCCATCCGGGGTGAAACGTTTGTGCTCACCCTAACGAAGGGATACCTTACCGAGATCAAGGACGAGGCAAAGGCCGTTGGTCGGGGTGCTCTCTTCCCGCAGGAGCTTGAGTGTTTCGAGCAAGCTAGGAAGGTGATGCGCCTGGTCAGGAGTGGGAAGGTCGTTCCGCCAGCTATGGAGCTGCCGAAGGGAGGATACTCCCGTGTGGCAGTTGATCCCGTACAAATGGAAAGGCTGTGGGACGCATGGGCAATCGCCGTGTTAGCGGATGTGATGCTGTCCATCTACCCATCCATTGTTCTGCACGAGATGAGTCGCTACCAAGACAAGATGGTAATCTTGCTTCGGTGTTTAGCGGCTAGTGGGACAGGTGCTGCGGTGAGGATCGCTGCGGCCATGGCGGCCGGGTACGGTCCTCCGGTGTTCAAAGAGGAGTCCGCGGCTCCGGATGCGACTGTGTTTTACCTGCTGGATCAGACGTTCAACACTGCATCCACGAAGAACAAGAAAGGGATGGACCCAGCAACGTTGGCGGAGGACATCCTCAAGTGCAGGACAAAGAATGACCGGTTGAGGGGTTCCCCAGATAACCGGCCGTTCAAGAACTGTGAGGTGCACTACGTGACCAGCACTCGTGATAACGAGGAGACATCCCTTCGGATGATGATTGACAAGGCGTACGAGCTGATGGACAAGCGGACGGACGACTGCGTCCAGAAGTACGGCAACGCGGATGCCGCCAAGCATGACCTGTATGTCTTTGGTCTCCGTGGATCCTACCTGTACAGGTGGGAGAGGAACGCATGGAAGGCCAGAAGTGACGCGGCGACCGTGTGGAGTAAGGACGTGGCGTCGCTGGTCGCACTCAACAACAAGGTCAAGGTGATGGTTTGTGGTCCGGGGCGATCGTTAGATCGAGAGGGTGACCAAGGGATTCACATGACTAAGGAGATCCAGCATAAGATGGGCGATCTCCGTGCGAACCTGATCCCAGTGGTTTCAGCAGACGCGGTGTCATGGGGGAGCGAAGTTGACAGCTACGGCAGGAATCGGCCGGTCCAGAGAGCATGGGCCGTGGTGCCGCCCTACCTTGCGGCAGTTCCGGACTTTTTCTCCCTGACCAGGACCACATGGCCTGGTTCTGTCACGTTGCACATCAGGGACAACATCCTCAAGCTTCTGAAGGAGGGTACTTCTTCAAAGATGGGTGATGGCGGATCGATGTCTGAGTCTGAGGATGTCGACATGACAGGTGCCGCTCTGGGAGGACCGCCGGTAGGCGTTGCCTCTGGAGGGCAATCGTCTGACGCAGGTCAGCAAGTGGAGGGTCAGATCGCTGCCCCGAAAGCACCTCCTAAGGCGTTAGTCACAAAGGAGATGCTGGCATCGGTGAGACCGAAGTCCCCGCCGAACCCACCTCGGAGTCCGAGAGTTTCTTCACCTCAGGTCCCGGCGACCGAAGTTGGGAATCGATGGTCCTCGAATCTTCGAACGCCTAGAGCGACGATTGAGGAGGAGAACGCGGGTGGCTCCGCCGAGGTCGATGATCTCCTACCCGATAGGGAAGGGGTCGATCTTCCTACGGATACCTTCAACGATGGTGGGGTCCCGACCGAGGCCGAGGTGCTGGAGTTCGCCGGAGACGTTGAGATGGAACCGGAGAAGGAAGCCGAGGCTCCCGCTGTAGGTGAGGAAGAGACTCCCGGTAGGGCAGCTGAGGTGCCTCAGGCCACTACGACTACGACAGAGCCGCCGATGGAATCGCCTGCGGCAAAGCGAGCGGCGTCGCCCGTTAGGGAGGAACGCAGGGCTCGAGAACCTGTTGGTGGTCAGAAGAAGGAGGAGGCGTCGGGTGCAGGTGGCCCGGGTGTGCCTATCTCCTATGCTCCGAAGTACACGGACGACGACGGGGACCTGCGGGATACTGCAGCGACCCCGAAGGCGGCTTCAACCCAGGAGTCTCGAGGGGGCATACACAATTATGCAAACACGCCGTACCCGGAGCACCCGGGAGAGGCGCCCGAGTTGGAGTCAGCGGAAGTTCGGCATCACCGTGAGCATGGTTCATATCAATCCACGAGGGGCTCGCGGACATCAGCAAGACCGGCGGAAAGCAGGTCGAATAGGAGGTTCATCGTTCAGCATGTCCTGGCTAGGGAGGCTGGTGAGCCCTTCATCTATGCTGTGATCAGGAACAAGGCAATCACTCAAGAGCGGGTTACCGCGGAGGAGTGGAGGAAGGCGAACGAGACTAGCCACATTGTGTTCCCGAATCGCGATAGCGAGTGGAATGCGGTATTGGAGAGGGCCGTGCATAACGATTTCATGTACGGGGCGTTGGATGCTTCCCGAGCTGCTGGAAGGATCGATCAGGAGTACATCAATCCTCGAGATCGGAAGTCTACGCCGTGGGGTGATCAGCAATGGAACATGAAGAAGGTGGCGTCCGAGGCTGCCCATATCCCGTTAGGGATGAGGCAGGACATTCAGGCGAAGTACCATCATGGGCGGGCACCTCCGGGGGACTGGGCAGATATGCCCGATCGGGATGATTACATGGTTCGTGGTGTCGTTAGTGACCCGAACCGCAGGGCGTATGATTGTCTTCGAGCGCCGGGGGTGAGGGCTACCTTGCTGAACGCGCAGACGGGTCAATGCATTCCTTTGGACGACCCGACTTGGGTGCCGGAGGTTGCATCATCGCACTTGCTGGTAGGGACGATCTCTGTGATCGCATCGCACGTGGATTCCGCCCTTGGGCGCGCGTGGCGGATGCCCATGTTTCATCCCCAGCTGATGGCGGCGACGGCAATGTTGGAGAAGCTGCAGAAGTACTTCAACGCGCTGAACGAGGCGGTATTGGGCAAGCGGTTGGGGACTGCGCCTTTCAGCATGATTGCCGGCCACCTCGCTCCGGAGCTGCGGACTATCCCGACGAGGGAGCAGATGCCTGACACGTTGGCACAGTCAGCGGTTGAGGTGCTACTATCTCATGTGTCGGCATTGTCACATTCAGGAACCCCTTCCGATAGGAAGGAGATCCTTGGTAGGGATGGGTGCCCGTTCGGGAAATCATGGTTCGAAGATGACCCTGAGGGAGCCACTTGGCCTGGACACCATATGGCTGGAGGTGTCGCTGTCCCACTGAAGCCGAAGACGAAGATCGTGTGGGGAAAGCGACCACATGTGGATGACGAGGGCGATGTGGATCCTGGGGCGAGTTCTTCGGGGCAACCGAGGACCGAGCCGGCCCCCGATAGGGGCGCCGGGTCAGGAAAGGATGATGATGTGACCCTTCCTGACATTGGGAAACTGTCCGTGACGGAGAAGAAGAAGGACGACATGGACGTGGATCAGGAAGGCTCCAAGAAGGGCTCCACCGGGACGGAGGAGCCCACGCCTCGGGGTACCGAGGCTGGGAAGGAAGGCCCGAGCAAGGCCTCCAACTACAGAGGGGCTACTGCTGAGGAGTACCGAAAGGCTGCTCGGGAATACGTGTACAGCGGGGAGGGAGATGATCGAAGAATCCTTCCCAAGAATACTCCAATCAACATGGAGAAGTCGTTGCCGGCTGAGGTCGCGCTCCTGATTCCTAGAGCTGTGGCCACGCAAGAGGAGGCTGAGGAAGCCGAGAGGACCGCGATGGAGGCCATCCGCGGGGACTATAGGCTTCCGGATGTGGGTCAGGACGACAGGGAGAAGGTCGACCCTTACACCGTGACGGACGAAGACTTGGCTGCGTCGGTAGACGCGTTGACTAGGAGGTTGAGCAATATGCCTGGGTGGTCGGGGAATTTGATCGACCCTGTGAAGTCTGCTGAGCTGGTCGCGGCGAGATGGGGCGGTAAGGCGAGTTATGACAAGCCTGAGGCTCCTCTGACTGAGGCTGGGATGAAGAGTGCGTCATTGGAGGATCGTGCCTACGCACTATCGCAGCTGAATCAGATGGTGAACTTCCACAAGAAGCACCTCTGCTCTGGGCGAGGAGCGCCTCTGGTGAGTGCAGCTGCCCCTAGTGGACCCTTTGCTCCTGACCAGTTGGATGATAGCAGGAAGTTCAGGCCTAGTGGGGCGGCGAGCAAGATGACCTACAATCTTGTGATACTGGATGGGAAGGAGGATTATCTTGCCGATAGGCGAGAGATCAATCCAGAGTTAAGGGAAACGGGAGTTATCCCTGATGAGGCCGTCACTTGCCAGATTGTGGTTCCCTCGAAGACGAGGTTGGGTGAATACCTCCCGAACTACGAGGAGACCGTGGGCACTGTTGCAGGACGGGAGGCGGCGAAGGAGTTGATGAGACTGCTCTCGTGCGATTTCGACGGCTTGGTCATCAATTCAAAGAGAGTCTCGGAGTTATTCGAGGAACGTGTGCTGAAGGAGACCGGACGTGAGGCTGGAAACTGGGTGAAAAGTGACCAGGCCATCTGGTTTCTGAAGGAGATTTCGGGCATGGAGAACGCTGAGATGTCTTGGAAATTCTTCATTCCGACGCTTAAAGCTTTCCCGATAGGGCAAGTGGAGGCGATGCTCATGGTCATGTACGACGGGGATGGCGTTCTCCTCAAGGAGAGCACCAGGTTGGTTGCCGTTAGGCACACGCGGATCGGACGCGACTTGAGTTACAGTGCCGTTAGGCACAGGTATACTCAGGAAGATGCACCTGGCGGATCTCTGATGTATGAGATGCATTGGAATGAACTCCCCATGGTGGGATACGTCATCATGAAGTTCTCGGACTTTCGGAAGGCGGTTCAGCTCCAAAGGGTGAGGCGAAATGGAAAGGCCATGATCGAGATATTGATCACGAGGCCCGATGTGTACGAGACCATTGGGGATGGTAGGCAGGATGAGGGCCTGATCCCACTTGTGGGAGCCATGGCGCCGGATGCTGAGGTATCGCCTTCGTGGTATGTCAGGGACAGGCTGCGGAACTACTCCGGTAGGTACGTGGTGGTAATGGTGGATCTTCGGGTGCACTGGTCCTTGGTTGGACCCGTGTTTTTGACGAGAAGGAAGACTCTTGCCGTTAGGAACGAGATCCACATGGGGGCTTGGAAGGCGGCGTATATGTACGATGATTACACGATAGTGTACCATCGGGCATGGGACTACGGTGACTTCACCCCCGTTAGGGGAGAGCACAAGCGATCACGGGAAGAGATCAGGCTGAATGTGACTGCCACGTTCTGCTTGAGGTGCGCGGAATTGATGCCGAATGGGATGCACTTGTGTCCCGGGTGCGCGCTCCCGGTCTTTTACCCGAACTTTATCCCCAACGCGGAGGAAAAGGACTTCGAAACGTGCCACATCGTGCCGGAGTGGGTGAGGACCATGGGGCAGTTCAAGCCCAGGAGGATTCCCTCCGAAGTGGTCGGAGTCATCAAAAGGAATTTGATTTCCTATTCAATGGCATCCGATCTAAGGATGACGGTGCAGAGCGGCATCAGACTTCCCCCTTATCTTGGTGAAGACAAGGGAGGTGTCGATGCGGCGTGGGATGAGCTGGCGAAGGTGCTCTTCCAATTCTCCTATGTGTCCGGGATTTCGGCCTCGGATGCGTTTGTGGAGAAGTGGGTGGCGAAGCACCTGATCAAGACCAACCAAGTCGATAGATTTGAGTCGGTCACGGAGTACTTCCGGGCCAACCCAAGACACGCTGCTCAGTGGGGTAGGCGTATGACGACTTCCGTTAGGAAGTTCGCTCGTCATGACACGTACTTGTCATTCTATATTCCGATGGCATACGTGATTGGTTCTGCGGCTGGTCATCTGACCCCATTGTACCCGACCCATCGAAAGGACGTGGACATCCTGGAGAGTCATGCGTTGATGTCGCAGCTCAGGGAGTACATGGTATCGGAGACAGGGTATGATGAGAAGAAGAGGTTGAAGGAGGCGATAGCCAAGGTGCAGAAGGCGATCAGCGCCGGACAGTCGGAGCCTCCCGCACCCTTCCGTGACCCGTTCGTCTACGTTAGTGACGAAAGGGTGAGGACGGTTCTTGACGGTCGTCAACCCGAACCTTTGAACGTGGACATCGAGGGACTCCAATCGGTGCATCATGCTGCGCCGGGTCCTGGTCCCAAGCAGGAGCCGGTCCCCAAGGGCGGAAAAGGAAAAGGGAAAAAGGGGGAAAAGGGCGGTAAGGGCGGTAGTCCTTCCGGCCCGCCACAAAAATCAGGTGAAGTGCCGGGTAAAGGATCCGGTAAGGGCGGTAGCCCATCCGTCCCAAAGGCGAAGGATGACGCTGGACCTGCTCCGATGGAGGTTGATGCAGCAGCAGCTCAGCCGAAGAAGTCTTGGGCCGAGATGGTGGTTGAAGGGGCCAGGCCGAGTGCCAAGGCTAAAGTGACCCCGGTTCCTAAGGCAGAGCCGAAAGGGAAGGCTGCTTCGGCATCTGAGGCGAGGAGTGCTCCGGCTCCAAAAGCTGTGGCTAAGGAGACGAAGCAGGCCGAACCGAAGGTTGAGGTCAAGAAGGAGAAGACAGGCGGAGGTGACGCTCCCGGCGGTAGCCGCGGGTCGGCCGAAGGGCAGAAGAGAGAAAGGAAGTCCCGTTGGGATCCCGACGAGGCTGCGAAGGAGTCGACAAAGCGGGAGGCATCCACGAGGCCTGGCGACGTCGACAGCAGACCAGGTGCGGCAGCGAGAGAAGCTAGCGGGGATGATCTTCACTCCGCGCTTGGCAGATCTTCGGCAAAGGATGCGGTAGCGCCTTTGACTGCCTCCAAGGCGATGGCAAAGAAGCCTGAAGGCGGGGAGATCCGGCTGCAGTCTGCTGAGCGGGCTGCGGCGAGCCCGGTGGAGGGTCACTTCCTGGTGCTGCCTGAGAGTTCGGTGGTGGACGCTTTCTTGACGATCTCCACCAACAGAGTGCTGAACAGGCAGGTTAGGGATTTCATCAGAAATGGTGAGGACGCGTCGGCACTGGAAGCTCTCAACCAGATCGTGACGAACTCTCAATCTGGGAGGAGGCGTAGGGAATCGGATATTTCCCGTACTCCTTCTCGGAGGTCCGTTAGGACCGTGGACACCAGGGATTCCAGAGAGTCGAGGAGGCGCAGATATCGTCCGCGGCGCGAGGATGATCGCGACAGGAGGAGGGACGATGCTCGTGATCGTCGTGATGATGATTCACTCGATCGGGAGCGGGATCGAAGGCGAGATGATCGCAGGAGATCCGAAAGGGATCGTGATAGGGACCGTGCGCGGGGCGGACGTGACCGGAGGAGACGTGACGATAGCCGGTAGGCTGAGTCACGAGGATTGCGGCCGATAGGCTTGCGTCCGTTCTCCAATGGTCGGCGCGGTGTGGAGGTGGTGATGTTCCTCCCGGACCGCTGAGGCGCGGAGGTCATGTCTCTCCCGTACCGCTGCTGAGCTGCTGGACGTGCTCATCCGGAAGCAGTATGAGTGAGAGGGAAAGCAAACTGATGGGGGGTTACTCCCGGGTTTGCGGAATTCAAGCATTTTTCAGGTACGCATGGTCAGGGGTACCTCTTGCCGTTAGGCGAGGGTACTAATGGACATACGTTATCTTTTATTTCATGGCTTCTGATAAGAATTAAACTTCTTGCATTGTTGATGCAAACAGTTGTGACCTAGTGTCGTCATGTGGACTTTTCCACAAGGTTGTTGGACAGCGTTACCCCGATTAATTCGGGGTGGTGGCGGGAATTTAATGCCCGGGATGTCGCGCAACTGCCTTTGTGGGTTTGCTCCACCGCTGACGGCGGTAGTGTCCAGCTGTTTGCGGACGCATGCGAGCAGTTAAATCCTATCAGTAAATGGCACGCTCCACCCGTCATATGACGGGCTCCTCGTGAGGGGGGTGTGATTAGCCATGGTTCATATCATCATCAGGGACGTCGCGTTAGTGACCGACCTGTGGTGTTTTGGCTCAAGTTTTGGGTTCCGTCGCGCCTCGAATGGGCGTCGCCGAACCCCTGCGTCGACCGACGGCATCTCGGGGGAGAAAGAGACCTCGGGCCGCCGCCAGGTTGGTAGGGACCAGTCGTGCGGCCTGTTGTCGACCAAGGTTGCGGGTTAACCCTTTTCTTGTTTGGTTTGTTTCCTTTTGGTTGTTGTTCTCTGGTGTGTGGGAAACCCTGATCTTTGGGACCGGGGATTGGTTTGCTTTTGGGGAACCTTTCTTTTGTGGCTTGTTTACCCCAACTTACCCATTGCCTGGGCACAGGCTCGTGCCCGAATCACACGTGGTTTTGGCATGCATGAAGCAGAGACAGAAAGCTTGAGCCTTCGCGCAAGAAATGATGTAGTCAGTGGCCCGTTTGGCAGAGACTCGCCAAATTTCGACCATGAAAACCAGAGGCTTGCCATTTTGTCCAGGTCCAGCGAAGGGTGTGTGCGCCAATTAGGAACCTCCGTTTTGGTGAAGGGGATACTGAAGGAAACTCAGCATGTTTGGGGTCCCTGTGTTGGAGACACCAGCATTGGGACCGCCAAAGGATACTGGTGTGAAATAACCCATAACTGGTAGTTTCCCCGAAAGGAAGATCCAGTGAATAGATTATGATTTTCCCAGAGCATCTCTTTAACACCTAGAGAAGTTGCCTCAGAACACGCTTGTCTAGCTTTGTCAAAATGGCAAGCTGAGCGCTAATTACCACGGATTTGCCCACGCGACAGGCAGCTGGTCAAGTTTGCAGCTGGCGCGCTGTGGGACAAGGACGGGGTGCAAGTCCCACACCAAGTCGCGGAGGTGCAGTTTCGCTTTGGAGCATTGATGGGAACCGAGGATCAACACCCCCCTGGTTGATTCATAGACAGTTGTCCCGTTTCGCAGAAACAACTGGTGCACTTTCAGGGGACACCCCCCCCACTGGATGATGAATCCAGGGTCGACATTAGACTCACACCGACAGGTTCCAGCACATGCCTGGCTATATGTACCAGTTTGATTTCGTAATTCGCTTCTCTCCGTTCGATTTTAAATACATGGATGCCGAATTTCTATTTGATAATTCGGATGCATGGGTGTTGCCGAGTGCTGAAACCAAATTACCATTCACACCTTTCCTGGTGTCCTGGTATGTATATATATATATATATATAGACATGCCAGAAAGGCCGTTCAGCGTCACATGGCTTACGCATCCGATTTGTATCCAGTCGAACCGACGCCGCGCATCCAAGATTCGGAACTCCCCCGAGGCCTTGGAGTTTCTCCGAACCCTTCCCCAGAGCAATGCTGTGCACTACAACACCGCCAGAGTCTCAGCCTATGTGGCGTATGGGCCACGGGAATTCGTGGGAACTGCTGGGTCTGCTGCGTCACTTGGCAAGCTTGTTTTTGGTTGATAAGTAAATCCCGACAAGTCCTCAAGCTTTTTCTGGCCAGTCAACTGAGTCATTGTGCAGATTGAAATGTTGAGCCGGTAAGCTTCTTTGTACCAGGTTGGATGCGTTTCAGACCCAGACGGTAACACGGCCTTGTCCAGCACGAAAAGCTGGCGTGTCAGGCAATCTCCGCTTGCAGCAAAGCGAGCCAATGGCAAGTGGTGCGGAGCTCAGTTTGTGCTCGTGCCTCTGTGGGCGGGTTGTTTTTCAGGGAAATCATGGGAACCCCGGAAACCAAAAGAAAAAACACAACTTTCGGGGGGTTCCCTAATTTGTAAGGAAAGAACAGAGTGTGGTCAAAGTGCCAAATGCTGCGTGGTTGTGTGTGTGTGCGGTGCCTTGGTCCAAGTACTTGGGTCAGTTTCACAAAGGGCGAGGGGCAACCCTTGGGACGAAGTGAAGGCAATCCCAGGCACTTGGAGATACGATGGCAGAATCAACCCGTCTTTAAACACTCCTCGTGGCTTCTCTTTCGGCAGGAATTTATTGACTGGGTTCCCCTTGGTTTATCACGTTAATCTAAAACAAGGACTGAGACAATCCCCATGGCTTCTCATTTCCAACAAGGTACACTTTGGTTCTCATTCACACCTATGGCTTCTCATTTATACACTTTGGTTCTCATTCACACTCCTGTTCTCATTTCACACATGGGAGGTAATCCAGGCAGGGCTTCCTCTGTAACACTCCCTTTCCGGGGCAGCGATCGCGATCGCCAGGCGCTGGCGCTGTTGCTGGCGAGTCCGGCGCCTGAGCCTCGGCAAGCCCTGGCCCGGGAGAGGGGCATGGGAGAGGGTGACGTGGTTCTGTTCAATGCGCAGTTCAGTGGCACACTTCTTGACTGCTGGGTTGGATCTTTAGACTTTAACTTTTTGGTTGAAATCAAGGGGTTTTCCGCTAAACCCCCCAAAAGCTAAACTTTTTGCAGGGGGGTCAACAGCAACCAAGACTTGTCCATTCAACCTCCTGTTTGAACTGTTTGAAACGCCGTCCCTGAGTCCCTTGATTCAAACATTCGTGACCTATGAGAAAGGGGCCAAGCAACTCGAGTCCAATGCTTGTTCTCCATTTCAAGTCACTTATGATCCCATCCAAAGAGGTTCCCTAGTGGACAAAGCAATCGTCAGCTTTGCGTATGAATCCGGAGGCTAAGATGCACACCTAGAACCTTTAGAGGCAGCTCCATGTCTACTAGGCTTATGGTGAAATTTATCCCTTGGAGATGAGATATCGTTCTATTATGTATCTTGTTTGAAGAGGCAGCTGGGGGTTCATCAACAGCCCTGCGTTTGTGT
This sequence comes from Effrenium voratum, assembly GCA_963377175.1. Taxonomy (NCBI): domain Eukaryota; class Dinophyceae; order Suessiales; family Symbiodiniaceae; genus Effrenium; species Effrenium voratum. Next base: position 549,938 of record CAUJNA010003419.1, read on the forward strand.
TTGTTGGATTTAATGTCATCTTTTTGGTCATTCGGAAGGCTGGCTTTTAGTTTGTATGCCTCTGTGAGGAGAGGCGCTTACCTGGCACTGTTAACCAACGTGAAAGGTTTTTTCCTTCCCCAACGCGTGGGTGTCTTCTTGGAGGGTATGTGTATCTAGTTAGCCTGGTTGAAAAGGAAGCCAAAAGGAAGCGCACAATTTGTTCGGGTTCTCAATTTGGGATATACTAGACGATTGATCCCGCAAAAGGAAGCCACAAAGAAGAGCATGCTTTTTGGGATATGGGGTTGTGCTTTGCAAGGCTATACCCCTTTTTTGGGGTTGAATTGAAGGGACATCGAAAGGACAACCGAAGCCACTGTGGTGGTTCCACTAGTTGACCCATACCGATCTGGGTGTGCCTTTTTTTGGGGACCCCGCCCCCCAAATATATATATATATATATGTACATATATGCTGTTTTCGTTTGTTTCTTTTGGTTTCCCTTGAAAGCCACAACCCAGCAAAAGTACCCTCGAAAGAAGACACGCCCGTTTGAAAGGTTTTATCTTGAGCAAAAAGCATTTGGGAGGGACATGGAGGAACGAGCCCAGATTCCCACAAGAATCCGGGGACTCGCAAGAAAACACAGAGACCTTGGTGGTTCCCAGTCTTCCCCTTGGCTGTTTTAGTTGTTTGAGTTTTTTGTGGGGATTTCCATTTAACCCGCTAACAATTTGTACTTTTCGCGTATCTGAGGATAGCCCCGGCAAGTTTGTTGGTTTCGAGAGAACCGGGTGTGTCCTTTGGTTGGCTTCCAGGGGGGCCGTACGCCGTAACATGGGACCCCCATCCACCCAAAGCGCCGATGGAAATTTTGTTTTTTCCGCGAGGACGCGGTGTCCTTCGCCTGCGCCTTGGGCGCGTTTTCGCTGCCCTGGCGCGAGGCGCTGCGACTGCTGCGCCTGCTCCAAGTCTTCCGGGTGGAGCCGGACGCGCCTTGGAGCGAGACACTTCGGAGCTCTGGGCCCCAAAAAGAAGCTCGGTTGTTCAAAGCGAGCCGACCGGAACTCACCGGAAATGACCAATTTGGGTCTTCTTATTCCCCCCTAAAGGTGATCGCCTTTGATTTCTGTGGCCAGTCCACGCCATGGAACCTGGCTGAGGGTGAGGGGTCCTGCTTTGGCTCTTTTGTTAATTGAAACGGGACCTTCTGGGCTGCATGTTTGCGGACCGGAGGGTATCTGTTTGAATTTGGCGGTTCGAAGTGCTCAAAGTTACTTTTCGGGAATGGGTTCCCTTTCAGCCAACATGTAGAGAGTGTGTTTGGCACTCGGGGTTCTCAAATTGGTCCCATAGGAATGTTCAACGAACACCCTCAAAGTGGTTCTCAGAACCTAGAGAAGGAACCTTGTTTTCCTACCACGTGGGGTCACTTGGAGGGGTGCCTTTAGTGAAATCATGGTTCGAGTTCGAATCTAATTTGACTTGTGATGCCATCTTGACTTGTGATGGCAGGCGCCCTGTTCGCCGCCGCGAGACCGTTTTTGAACGATTCGGAGCATGGTGCTGGTGCGGTGTCTTGGGGGGAGTTGGGGGGGGCGTGTGCCACACGGTCCGTATGTCGCGTAGCTCATGCTACCAGCACGCAGACACACAAAAACACAAAAGCGCACGCGCATCCGCGCATCGGCTCTCAGACGGAGACGTGCGCGGACAACATTGCAGAAGCGCAGAGCCGCTCGTGATGTGCGCTGCTCTTGTGCATATCAGTATGGAACCCAGACTAGACAACCATCGTTTGCAGAGGTATCTTTTTGGGGGGCATAGGTGTCCTTTTTGGTTGTTTTGGTAGAAAAGTAGATGGCCCTGGTTTACCTGGTGGTTTAATCATCTACCAGGGAAATCCATCTATTTCCCCTAAAAGGACACCTGTGTGTGGGGGAAGTTTTGAGTTCCGCGTGTGCGGTGGTTTGCGCGAGCTGGTCATTTGCCTCGATGGCAGCTTCCAAGGCCTTCGTGGCCGCTGGTGCCATAAATGTGTGCAGCCGCGCAGCGCAGTGGCAGGCGATCGATCGATCGATCCATTTGGCCCGAGAACGTGTCCAGCTTTTGGTTGGCCCGGAGTATTTGTTTGCAGCTTGGGTCTCATTTTAGTCGAGGCCCAAAGAGAGAAAGCAAGCCGAACTAAAGGGATCCCGGCTTTTGTCGGTGGTATTTGTTTGATATCTAGATGTCGTTGTTTAAAAACAAGCCTTGCAAAGTCTGTGTCACGCACCGGGTCCTTAGCTTGGGGCAGTTCTGCTAAGTGGATCTTAGCCAGAGACCACGTTTTGATTCTGAGCCTTCCCTTGACTGCTATTGGGTTGGATCTTTAGACTTGAACTTTTTGGCAAATCAAAGGGTTGTCCACTAAACCCACAAAAAGTTAAACTTTTTGCAGAGGGATCAGCAGCAACCAAGTTCCGCTACCCCCCCCCCCACTAGGGCTGTTGATGGCGGGAGCCGCTGGGCTGGCCCGCACTCAACTGCGCATGTCCAGGGCGTGATTTTCTTCGTGGGACTGTTTCGATCCACGAAAAGCGTGAAAACCTTCTGCCCGGCATGCAGGAATCCACCCAAAAACAGGAAGCACCATGAAACGGTCAGGGTGATCCCAAAGGCCGCGATCTTGGATTCGACATGTTCTGGGTTGTTTCTCATGTTTTCGGTGTTCCTTCTTTTTGTTTGTTGTTGTGTCTCTACATTCTTTCATCGGTCCGGGGACATGCGTTTCCTTCTTTTTCGGAGCCCTGAAGGTGTGCCTGGACCTTTTGCGCAGCTTCCCAGCAGCCCAAACCGACCACAACTCCGTGGCAGTGGGAGCCGCCATCGCAGGAAAGGGCACAGCCACCTTGTGCCATGTTGACAGCACAATGGGGTCTCCTTGTCGGTCAGTGTTAACACGGAAAACGAAAGGGCACCACCTGGTTTTGGGGATTTTGGGGTCCTTGTTTCGGAACTCACACTTGGTTGATGGAGGTTGACAGGAATGGGTCGGACACATCTCACTGCTCAGTTGACGGTGGTCGCATCAATCCTCCAAATCGGCTATTCTAGATCATCGGTTCAAGGAGTCCGCAATGGCACGCATAGGAGCTTGGCGCCAAGTCTTTTTTGTTGAGGATCCGTTCGGTCGAATGGAGGTCCGCAATGGAAGCCACCCAATGAGCAATCCTTTGAGATGCAGCGCCCTAAGACCCTAAACTGGAAAAAGGGCCTTTCTTAAGCGAATCTCTCAAGGCACAAAAAACTGTCAGAATCAGACATCATCAAAGCAAGTTGAGCAGCGGATTTCCCGGGATGAGTTGTTGCAATGACTATATTTTAGCAAGGAGTTCATGGGTGAGCCTTTTGGAAGACCGGGCAGCACTTTGAGACTTGGTTTGCCTATGCTGGTTTCCGCTCCTTTGATATGTACTGGGCTAGGGATAGGACACTCTTTACATTTGTTGGCCGACTCCAACGGAAAAACCAACAACAGAACGCATATTTTACAGCAGGCCCAACTCCACTCATATCGTGCCCGTCGGCTTTCTATGGCAAATGTCTCAGGAGCCGACCGCGCCTCCAAGTGGGAAGCTGCATTGGCGCTGTTCAACCTGCACCGGCTTAAGGCGGCCTGGGGAGCATCGTGCAATCTTGAAACTGGGCACGTGTCGAGGTCTTAAAATGAGGGGGCCCCTAAAAATGAACGGATCGCCCTTTGGTGTTCCGAACTCCAAAAAAGGCGACTTTTCTTTAAGAAACACACGCCGATTGGAAGTGATTCAGTGTGCCAGCCTCGTATTTCCCCTTTTGCCGAAACATCACCCTGTCGGCCAACCAGAGTGCTTTGCCCGTTTAAAGGGGACATATCGCCGCGAGAACTCCCGCCTGTTGTGAGAGAACGTCAGGTCTGAAGTCCGCTCGGAAGAAGCCCGGGATTCGGAAGGCAAAAGCTGAGGTTTCCTGGGGACCAAAAGGTGTTGACAGCCTCCCAATTTGTTCCCTGCTTCACACAAATACCCCACCCACTTGCATGGAACCAGTGGAAAACTCGAACGACACTTTTGCTCATACAGGACCTTTGTCTCAGGTTTCGTGCTGATGGGAGTTTATATGACAAGGAAAAAGGTGTCCAAGGCACAAATGACACTCGGTCTCCTGTTGCTGGCAACTCAACCTCCGATGGATGCACCGTCTTTGTTATTTTCCTGTGTGTGGGTGTGCGTTGCATCCCCATGCAAAGGTTCAAAAAGAAGTGCGAGTTTGTCTTTTTCGGGTCGATCCCCTTCGTGACCTTTTAAAGGACTTGGGACAAACCCCTTTGGTGACAAGTTTAAACCACTGCCTTTGGTTTAGCTCAGTCAAAGGGTTGGGTTACAGGAAATTCTAGTGCAAAACAGTTGAATTAGAGACTTTTGGCGCCATTTCCTGTGAAGTTGTCCAAGTCAAGCCTTTGAAGTAGGCGAAAAAAGGCAGTCCACGAACTTGAAGGTGCGACCCAGCTTCATCGCCTTCTCCACCACGGTGCTGGCAACAAGTCGGGCCAGCCAGTGGCAGGAGGGGGGGGGAATTTTTCGGTTGGCCGTCCGATTCCTTAGGTTTTTCGCTTTTTGGTTCAGTGCTTGGGTGTCCGTATTTCCCCCACTAAAGGGTTTTCACTAGCAGGGGATCAGTTCGGACGGCCCACTGATGTTTACAAGTGGCCTCGCCTTTTTATCCCCAAGCGATTTGGGGTCAGGTAGGCTCCAAGGGAAGCCCGAAACTTCAAAGTGAAGTCATGGGAATGACCGAGGAGAGGGTGGTTTTCGCTCATACGAGAGCAAGCCCGGGATCAAATTCGTCAAACCCATGGTTAGGAGTGATCCTCTTGGTTCACTTGGCAATTTTGGGATCTCTTTCAGAATGAGTTTTACACGAGGCTCACGTTGTTGGACCAGAATCAAGCACCCGCCGCAGATAGGCCATCTGCCACCGCCCATCGGGACCGGGGGGTGATTGAAGCTGGGAAAAGGAGAAGCAGCCAAGGGAACTTTGAACCCGGAACTCGTCATTTGGAGTTCGGCAGGCTCGGTACCCTTGAGATTGCTCGCGCTGCATTTGCTTGAAGCAGAACAAGGTGAAAGGATTCGAAACCCTAGAGCAATAGAAGCTCTCACCAGCAAATGCAGAAGTGCTCTGACCCCTTTGGAAGGCTACTTTCCTTGCACTGCCATGTTTAGCGGTGGGAGAATTCAAACCAAGCAAAGTCTGATTTCACCAGTTCTTCAAATTATAGTATGAATATCATGCAGGGTTGGATCTACGAAAGCTACATCAAAATCGTTTCCTAGGAGGGCAATGTCGACCCGACATGAACCAATCTGGTACTGTAGATTTGTAGGGGTCGGTTAGTCCCTCCAAAAATGGAGGAAGCCCTCTTAAAGCAACATCGAGCATGATCCACTCCCTTTGGGGCTCTTTTTTCCGGGATATGACTATTGATCCTGCGCTCCCAGTGTCTCAACAGCCTACATTTTTCCGAATGTTGCTCTGAGAGGCCTACTTTTGAACGTTAGTGAATATGACCAACATGGCGTGTGTGTGTGGTCAGTCCTGTTTCGCAGGTCGTGCTGGAGCTCCTGCAGCGGCGGCGGCTGGATGCGGTGACTTGCACTGCCGCCATCACCGTCGCCCGGTGGCAACCAGTGGGGTGAGGGGGCGGCGGGGTGCCGGCTGGGCGGGGTGGAGTGGTTGGGTGAGGTGTGGGGCAGCGTGTCATGAGAACAGGTTGGTGTGTTTTGCGTGGTGGCACATTTGGGTGTGTCTTGGTTTAGGGGGACCCCAAAGAATTGTAGGTGTTCCTTTTGGTTCCCTTTAACGCCACAAAGAAAGGGTATCCTCAAAAAATAAGCACCCATTTACTTCTCACAAGAGCTCCAGATCTGCAATGTCTGCGCAAGGCTTGCCGGGAGGGAAGAAGTTGGCAGCATGCCACAGGACTGCCTTTCCCGCCATGAGACTCTTTCAATTCCCGGGGATCGTGCTCTGAGACCCAAACAAGGAGTCCCACGAAAGCATTTCCCCCACAAGAGGCCTGTGATTTGAGGGGTGACCATACTCCCGGGAAGCTTCTGTTCTTGAATATTTCCAGTTTCTCATTTCAGCCCGAATGAGAATTCATCCAGGTCATCTGGTGATTTCACGTTGAAAGGGATCTGGGCCCCATGCAGGACTACTCTTTGACGCTTGGGCGAAGCAACCACGAGGAGGCGGCGAAAATCGCCTTGCGCAGTCGTGTATTGAGTTTTGTTGATTACATTGTAAGAAGGTGAAGTAAATGAAGCTTCCAAAAAACATATTTGTGGTTGGTGGAAGGGTTTAACATACAAATCGCTCATTTGTAGATCTTCCGTTTGAGGTTTTTCGCGGGAGGGGTCGAGGGAGAATCGACGTCTGGCCATTGCCCCTAAGAAGCGCAAAAGTGTTCATCTCCCTTTTTAAGTCCAGGGACCTCTCAGAGCTGAGAGCTAGCACCATTCTCCTGTAATGTCTTGTTTGGGGAAGCCGAGTCAGGGGAACGAGTGTTTCTCATAGACCCGTCCCGCAATCGCGAGACCATTCAGAGGCTTTAGCGGGTGTTCACCCCGCCTGTGTTCAGATGCTGTTGACTTGCAGGACTCTTTGTTATCAAAGCTTTCAAAGCCAGGCGCAGTAGTCGGCTCAGCGTCCTTGTGCAGCCCAAAACAGTCCATTTAGCTTGTGGTTGCTAGGGCTGGTCATGAACCTCTCAAAGGGAACCAACGTCAGCTTCCCGATTGGTGGTTTGGATTGGTGCTAGGTGTGTCGCAGGTGGGAAACCATCCAAATCCAAACCCCCGGACTCCAAGCCACCAGGGACTCACCTGAAAGTTTCAGGAGGGTCTGCATTTCTTGGCTCCCAGCGATCCCTTAGCCTTTTAGATCTTTTTAGATCTTTTTGGTTTCCATTTCACCCACGAAAAAGTTGGCCACTCGCGGATCTCTTGAAACGGGCAGCCAGATTTGGTTGTGGTTGAGGCTTTGGGGAGCCAGATGCCCCAAGCTTGACTTCAGCCAATGCCTGCCTGAGCGCGTTGGAGCGGGCCAGCGGCTTCGGCCGGGACTGGGAGGGATCGATCCGGTTTACTTGCTGCTTCCCGGCCATCCGGTTCCTTAAGCGTGAACCTGGCTTGTCCTCGTTTCCATGAAACTGGAGGTTAAACTTTTAAAGGGGATCTGGGAACTGCGGTTTCTGGGATTCGTTTCTGAGAAGTTTGCTGACCAGCTTGCGCTCAGATTGTTTTCTGGCAGCTTTTGAGGAGTATGGCCAGTGGGTTCCAGAATGTCATGCCAGGATCGTAATACTTGTCTTGGCAACCATGAATTCTTTACACACCAGAACGAGCAAAGACAGCCGCTTGAAGGCAAATGCGTTGGTTGGCCCTATCAACACCTGCGGCTGGGGTTGCATGTGTGTTCCACACAGTTTGTTGGGAATCGCATACTTGCAGGATGCAATCGTCTGTTTGGGACGATGCACATTTTGAAAGCAATGTCCAAGCCTGAAGTGTTTAATACATGGCCTCAACCAGAAGAGGGGGGGATTATTTGTCCCTTGCGGTCACTACCAGCCACGTGGAGCAGCCACGTGGAATTTTGGCGGTGTTGGTCTTGAAAGCCTTTCTGGGTTCCAACAAGCGGGTTAACGCTTGCATGTGATCATGTCTGCACCCAGGGTGATTCAAAGAGGTGCCTTGTTTTCAGGACCCTTGACGATCACCGAACCAGTGAATGGTGAAGCGACGAGGTCAGTGGCGCAGGGCAACGGTGCTGCTTCACAGCTTCCAGCGCCACAGCTTGCAGCCAGATGAGGCGTGCGCTCGTGAGCTCATGAGCTGGGCTGCTCAGACGCTTCCCTTTGGCCTTTTGAAGTCAGGGCTCGTGCAATGTCTAGGAGACCTTTTCTGGTTTGGTTTTAGGGGCTTGTGTAGGGTCGAAGCAAAACTGTTGGAGAGGCAGCGCCGACGGCACGGGCTTCTGGCCCGTCTTTGGCTTTTTCGCCAAAGACGGGGAACCCATTTCGGTGTGCTACGCCATTTGATTTTGGGGGCGCAAGCCCATGCCGAGATTCACCATTCCTTACAGCGGATCGGCCCCAAGCTCAAGCTTGGACCTCCAGTCGGAGTTCACTTCGACCAAGTGGTCCCTCCGTTTCGCGGGCCAAGGTGCCTGCGTCATGCCCAGAGGTGCCGTTTATTGGTCGTTGCAAAACCTACCTAAACTTGCAGATCTTTAGAGCTTCAAGGGGTTGTGACACATCCCTCCAGTGTGTTTCCACACTTTTAGCCAGGGATCGCCAACTCGCTTTCTGGACTTTTTCATAAAACCATTTCCAGCAAACAAAACGGTTCCCAGCTGGGCCAAGAATCGAGTTACACCAAGCCATACTCCTGAAAGGGAAGCCCCATTTGTTTGTTGAAGGAACACTGTTCTGGTTGTTTTTTAAGCAGAAACCGCCGAGAAAGCCGAAAACCATGTCTTGGGTCACCCATTGACACATGGAGTGTTTTGAAACAGGGGGTCCCCCAAAACACGTTTGTGGTGTCCCTGCAGCCTCCAAAGATCGACACACACCAGCACCATCCAGCACCCCCCCCAAAAGCACTGCTTTTTCCCAGCTCCAAATCCCAAGATACGGCAAAAGCAAGAGCAGGAGTGGGGCCCCGGGTGCTGGCACTAGTAGGTCTCCTACAACACGGCCATCAGCGCCTGCAGCGGGCGCTTGAAGTGGCAGCACTCCTTGGCCTTGCTGAAGCAGATGCGCCGGAAGATGCTGCGGACGGACTCGGCCGCCTCGCGGAAATGGGTCGATGTATCGAGGGTACCTTCAAGCAAAGACCGCATTTTCGTCAAATGTGGGTGTGTCTTTTTGAGGGTACCTTTTGTCGGTCGTTCCAAAGGAAAGGAAACCACTTTGTGGGTTCTCAAGAGAGGGAGAGCGGGAGAGAGTGGGAGGGAGAGGGAGGGAGAGGGAGGGAGAGGGAGAGGGAGAGACTCCCGGAATGGAGACGTGTACTCGGTGCCGAATACTAGTCGAGTGTTTCTGAACATGATGTGACAAGCCCCTCTTTTGGTCAGTGATTAAGGGGAAACCAGTGGGAAACCCGTGCCATTTTTTCTATTTAAGGGAAGTACAATTATTTTGAGAAACCACAAATTTGAGCATCACGTAGGGAAAAGAGGGCACCCTTGGAAAAGGTTGCCCAAAATACAGGGCACTCTTGTCATTCATGGAGGCATTCAGGCTTGGCGAAGGGCTGCTCTCCAGGCGACTGTCGCGTTGGGGCCGTTTTTGTTGCTGGGTGTGCGGCTGGTTTCGCAGTGACCCCACCCAAAGTAAACCCAACACACACCCAGGATATCAGCTCTGGGTCCCAGGCCAAATGAACCACGAACCAACCCAACGCCTGCCACTAGCTGCGGAATCCCAAACCCCGACCTGCCTTGTATTTTCCGTTTCGCATGCTTTCCTCGCATCCGTGGTCCTGTACCAACACCCATTGCCCATGCAGCCTTTAAAAGGAAAGCCAAACGGTAAAACCGCTATGATAGTTGAGGGTCCCACTCTGAGACGAAAAATCCACCATCATAGATGGAATTCCTCTATTTTCAGACACCAAAACTACATTTTGCCCGGGGATCCTTGTACGACCCATTTTGCCGGATTTGTTGGAGCCAGCGAGGTCACCTGGACCGCCTGCATCACCGCCTGCAGTCAGGGCCAGAATGCCGAAGCTGCGCTGGCCCTCTTCGACCAATGCGAATCCGGCAACATCGTGGCCGCCTCAGCGTGTCTACCGCGGATGCCCTAAACATTGCAAGAGAACAGGAGGAACCCTGCAGCTTCCCATGGTTTGTGGCCGGTTTACTTGCAAGAGTTCGGGCTTTGGAATCATTGTGAACAGGAGAAATTGTTTTTGACAGCTTGGGTTTCTGCTGGTTGGTTGTCCAGTTGGGAGGCACCTGGGGGAACTAGATTGCCCACCAAAATCCAGTGGTTTGTCCTTCTTGGGGAACAAACCGCAGGTGTTTTTTTTCCTGAGCAAATGCCCCTGTCTGCTATTTCGTGAGGACTGTGAATTGCAACTAGGTCTCATCCGTGTCAAGCCAAAAAGGGATGTGACCATTCAGACAGCTGTTTCCGACCCAAAAAAAACATGTCCGATTGTTCAAGGCTTTGCCGCAGATTTGACCTAGGAGAAGAAACAATTTACAGCAACACTCATGCCTCGGTAACAGTTAAGAACTTTTGCCTGGGTATTTGCCCGGCTCTTGCCTACAAAATGTGTTTTGTTTGTTGGTTGCTAAAAATGACACATGAGTCCTGGCGAGAGTGCCTGAGTGTGTGAGCAATGGATCGTTGCCACATGGACACGCTTATTTTAATTGAGGCCACTATTGTAGAAAGCATTTTTCCCAATTCAGGATCCTGGGGCTATATTGGGGTCCTCCATTCTGGAAAGCTCTTGCCCCATCCCGAAGTGGAAAACCGGTCAACAAACACGAGCCTTCTTTCTTGGGAAGCAGTTACCAGACCAAAGCCTTAGATCTAGAAATTCCAGTTTTACAAGTGGCCCCCGAACCTATCTTTACAACCAAATCCCAGATAGAGCAAAAAACAAGGCCAAGCAGCAGCAGCCCCTTGGGGGGAGGGTGACATTGCCAGAGCAAAGCCGTAGCCGTTTGCTTTGAAGGGTGGTTCACCCAGGCCCTTCCCAGCGCAAAGGCTAAAGGCCTTAGATCTTGGCAAAACTAAGTTTAGTCTTGGCAATACTTAAGTCAAGTAAAGTCCAACCCAGGCCCCACTAATTTCCGACTAAAGAGGGTCAACATGACTGTTGGCGCTGTTTGGTGGGGGAGGGGACCGATTAAGGCAGGTTCTACATTACATGAAACTGAAGTCACAGGAAAAGGCGGGAATCCCAAGCAGCCTATAAGATGAACTGTGCGTCGCAGCTTGTGCCAAGCCAAAAAGTTGTGTCAAAACTTGCGTGTCAAAACACCAGAAAATCAGAACAAAGACATAAATCACCACAAAAACGTAAGTTGACGATTGCGTCAAAACTTGGGTCACAACTTGTGTAAACTCCAGACACGCACGGGAAACTTAAAAAGAAGTTAAGCCAGTCACCAAGCAGGGCCGTGTCAAAACTTGTGTCAAAACTCCCCCGTGTCAAAACTTTTTGTGTGTCAAAACTGTGTCAAAACTTTTGTGTGGTTATATGCAGTAGGTTGTGAAAAGTTTTGACACGGCAGTTCTGCCAAAGTTTTGACACAAGCTTTGACACGGGAAGTTTTGACACAAGTTTTAAAACGGGCCTGTTTGGTGACTTGTTTGACTTGATTTGCATTTCCCGCGCGCGTTGGGAGTTTTGACACAAGTATTGACACGGCCCTGTGTGTGTCAAGGGGCTCCGTTTCCGGTATGTTTTGGAGACTTGAAGCGTTCGTAAAGGGGCTACTTTTCCGTTACGCTTTGGTAGTTTCCAAAACTGGCCGTGTCGAAACTTGTGTCAAACTAAAATGTGTCACTGAAGTTTTGACACGAGCGACACATGTGCGTATTTTGGGATTGTTTCGGGATTGTGGCCCGCACGTGTGATTCGTGAGATCATGCCGGCAGTCCAAGCAACTGGGAAAAGGGAACGCGCTTGCCCCACACGGCACAAGGCCTAATAAATGTGGGACCTGCTTTAATCGGTCCCCTCCTCAAACAGTACCAGCACCTCTTTAGTCGGAAATTGGGGGTGGGTTGGGCTTTACTGGATGTTGTATTGCCAATGTCAAACTCAGTATTGCCAAAACTTAATCGTAGATTCAAGTCGTTAATTTAGTATTACTACGACGTGTTCAATATTGCCAAGGATATTGCCAGTATTTAATTTAGTGTTGCCAAGGCTTTATCTTACATTTCCTGTACTTAATTTAGTACTGGCAACTTGTCTTTATTGCCTAGATCTCAGGCCTTTAGCCTCTAAGCTGGGAGCTTGGGTGAGGCTAGGGCTTTGATCTGGAAGTTTCACCCCCCGCCAAAAAGAACTTGCCATCAAAAAGGAGTCAGATTCAAGAGGATCAGAGGCTCCTGCAGCCTGCGGGCGACCCTTCTGTGAATGGCTTGGCATTTTGTTAATGGTGTATATAAACAAATGATGGTTTGTTTCCTAGATTTAAGGCCTTTAGCCTCTGAGCCAACAAAAACAACAACAAAGTGACACTAACGAGAACTCACACAAGTCAGATTGAAGATGGTCGGGGGCTCCTGTGGGCAACCCCCTGCTTGTGACAGTTTGGCCTTGTTGCTTTTTGCAATCAGGGATTTATACAAAGATTGATAGTTTTGGGACCACATGCGAAACTGGATTTTCTGGATGAGGCTTCTCCATGTGTTGTTTCCAAAAAATGAAATCCCGTTGTTTACATGTTTTGGAGTGGGCAAAAACACTTGCCACAATAGAGGACCCCAAAAAACAAACTGTCTACAATAGCTGCCCCAATTAAAAAGAACGGGCCCAACATGTTTGATCATGGCTCCTAAAGCTAACATTCGTAACACCACATGGAACACTTTCACAAAAAGGGCAGCTATCATCGTCACATGTTTCACCATAACTTGAAGAGCAGAAAGGTCCAATGGTGCAGAGCCTCCCAGAACCCACTTTGCAAACTTGTTTATTTGACTGTCTGAAAATCAAGCCTGCTTTAGAGGCCACTTAAAAAAAGAGCCCGCGAAATAGCATAAGGGGGACATATATCTATATTCTCGTGTTGGAGTGAAGGGCAAATCCAAGGCAAACCTAGAAGCTCGGAAACACCTCCAGCTAAAGCAAATGTGCTATTTTGTAGCCATCAAAATAAAACACACTTTTTCCAGACCACAAGGATGCGGATAGCCAACAATGGGTCCTTAACAGTGCTCACGAAATACATACCCTGAAGGGGCGTGGTTTCTTGGTAGGTTCCCTTCAATTTGAGCGGCTCATTTGGCGACTGTGAATATGTAGCAGCTGCTTTAGGAAGGACAGGGCAAGGATGATGAGGCTGACATGATGGCTGACATGCAACCCCCAGTAGCTTTCAGAGGTGCGAAAAAGCACAAGCAGAAACAGGCAAGGTCAGAAATATGTATAGATTATATATAGGTACATTCACACACACACATACTGTCTACCTGTACAGCAATTGTGTGTATGTCGTTCATTTTGTCGCATAGAACTCCACTCAGTGTTCTGTTTGGGCGGGTTCTGCTTGCCGTGAGCGCGGGAGTCCGCGTTTTGCCGGAGGCAGTCACCAACGCAGCGATCGCCTCGTGTGCCACGACACAGTCCTGGGATCTTGCCATCCAGTTGCTGAACACGCATTTGTCTGAAGACCCTCGGCCGTGATTTGCCCTAAGGGGGTAGTTGCAAAATTGGCTACAACAACCCAAAGTAAACCATGTTGGTTTAAAGCAGCCGCAAGAAGCATGTCAAAGCTTGTTAAGATTGAATCGGTTCCTCCTTTGGGTTTCCCTTTTTGGGTTTGTGTTCGTTCAAGGGAAGCCCGAAAGAGTCTGCTTAAACAGGGATTTAAGAACGCGCAAGGGCTAACCCCGGCTCAAAGCAGATCGACCTGTTTGACCTTTTTTGGGTTTCCAGCGCTAAACCTTTTGTTTTGCAGGTCTATTGTGCACGTGGCGCTTGGAGCTCAAAACGAAAGACTTGTTAGTGGGCAAGCATAGATTTCGGCCTTTGTGGTATCATTTTAGATCGTTTCAGTGGCATCTTGTGCTGACTCTTAAACGGGGATCCCGAAGTGGTTCGCCTTTGTCGACCCTCAGTGATTGCAGCAAGTCCCATCCCTTCGTTTTCGATCCGAGCGTCGGAAAGGTAGGCACCTTTGGATGGAGACTCCCTTGGGTAATCGCTGGCTTCACACAAAGAGCAGGTCCTTGCGATGTCAAAAGTGGAGAAAGGACGCCTATAGGAAATCTACATGTTCGAGTCCTTGAACCTCTCTTCCCGGTATTGCTGACATACTCTGCTGTAGGGCACCCACAGTGCCACACCCGCATTTCTCCGGCCGATAGGACAGCGACGCGAGGGCCGACGCAGTATCCTTCAACTCCACTATCGCAGCTTGCGGGGTCGCGCAGGCCGCGGTTTCGCCTGTCGCGAGCCGACTGCTTGCTCAGAAAGCCGACCTTTTGCTTCTCTCATGTCAATAGTTCATGGTCCTAAAGCCTCTTCAAGGGTTCGAAACCTAACATGCGAGACTCCCTTCGCTGGTGTGGTTTGGCGATGGAACTCATAACTTGGATAAAGCACCAATCCCAACCGACGCGTGGCGTGGATTTCGCCCATCATCCTGGTGCTCGGTCCACACGATGATTCCACGGATCCCACGCAATCTGACTGCCTTGGCGCTCGATCGGCCCAAATCCCCTGTTAGGCCCAAGTCGATCTGCAAAACCTGCGGAGACACTGTCCTTATTACGCCTCTATTCGTTTTTCCAAACATGAGGGGCCTCCAAACGAGTGGTTGCCCTTGAGATTCCTTTTGGAATTGCCTCAAGCGGATTCCTTTTTTTCAACGAACTTGCCCATTTGGCGGTGTTTTAGAGCCCCTGTTAGGTTTGTTTCAAAGGGACTAAACATGTCCGGTGCAATTCCCTATTTTGGGGGACCCTCATTTTGGTCCAAAAGGGCAGGCCTGGGAGCTAAAAGCAAGATACACATTTTGTGGAACTCCTGTCCCAGTGGGAGATATACCCATGTTGGTACTGGTTTTCATCAATGAAATGGAAATCGAAAGGTGATGAATGTTCATTTCAGTTGCTTTCAGTTTTGTCCCTTGTTGACACCTAAAGGGACTCAAACTCCATGAATGGGTTCCATATAAGTGCGTCTCAGAACAGGTGACCCCTCAAGATGAATGGTTTCCTTTTGGTGTTCCACTCCGCCAAAAAAGCGGGGTGAACCATATGGCCATGAGTCAAAACCCCCTACCCCCAGTGAACATCCGATTCAATCCAACCACTAAAATAGGAAGCCTAAAATGCGCGGTGAATTCACCAATCCCACCCAAAATGGGATCCCATATCTAGTGTAGGTCCCCCAGTAGTGCCCTTTCTCACCATTTTTTTGGGGAGGGTTCCCCTACTAAAATAGACAAAGCCGAAAAAGTTGGTACCCTTATTCTTACCTCTCTACTGGAGGACACCGGTTTTGACACCCACAGCCATCTCCAGGCCTGGGAGTCGGCGCTGGCCTTGACACACCTCGCGGCGGACCGCGGGCTCCTGGGCGACGTGGCGCTGGGCGCGGCCATGGCCGCCGTCGCCAAGGCCGCGCGCTGGACGGCGGCTCGGTAGCCCGGGGGGGGAGGGGGGGGAGGGGGGGGGGGGGGCTGTTGGTCGTCGTTGTTTTTTTTGGGATAACGGTGCTGACTTGTTTCCCTCTGAAACAAAACAGGGGGACACCAACTCAGAAAGAGGAAGAAACCCAGTTGAGTAAACCCTCGGTTGATTCATGGGAGGGTTTGCCCGGCCCTTTTAGTGTGAATCGGGATCACTTTTATGGGTGAGTGTTACCACCCTGTCAGTAGGATGGGTTTATTCATCCGGAGTTCCCATTTGCTGACACAGTTTCCCTGTTGGTTTCGTCAAAGGAATTGCAGGGGTGGTTGCAGGATGTCCGGGAAAAGCCAGCCAACCCTGGCCCCCCTTTAGAGGGAAGCCCTAAGGTGTGTATTTAGCAACAAGCCAGCCAACCCTGGCCCCCCTTTAGAGGGAAGCCCTAAGGTGTGTATTTAGCAACAATGGTATAAACGTGTTCAGACAAGCGATTGAATTGACCAAGCAAAGGGAGCGGAGGTGGTGAAACGAAAGCGGCGGCGGAATTGGAATTGGGGGGGACACCTGTCCATTTTCAAGTGACCCCTTTACTTGAGGTTGCTAGGGAGGGTCATCCACCTCTTCAAACTCCACCTCGTAAAAGGGTTTGAGGGGACCCCATGTCCCGCACAAGGAGTTTTGACCGTGGCAGAAGTTGCCGTGATGTGGCCCTGAATTGACCCAAATCTCGGCAGCTGCCAACAAGCCTATCCATGAAGGTCCTTCTGGGGTGCCAGCTTGTGAAACATCATCGTTTCTGCCAAATGTTAAAGTTCAAATGGACTCAACCACAGCATGGGACCACCCAGCTGCGTTTTGCTCTATGGACATAGATGGTGAATTCTTCCGGGACCATGACTAAGGCTGGTTTCCAGAAAGAGCTGCAATCAAAAGGTGAACCGTCGGCCTTAGCCAACATGATGGCCGCATTTCAACAGCGTGAGGTTCTAAGGCCTGTATGTTGCACATATCCTGACCCAGTCATAAG
Organism: Effrenium voratum; assembly: GCA_963377175.1. Classification (NCBI taxonomy): domain Eukaryota; class Dinophyceae; order Suessiales; family Symbiodiniaceae; genus Effrenium; species Effrenium voratum. The sequence continues at coordinate 566,359 of CAUJNA010003419.1, forward strand.
CTTTATGCAGTTTGATTTGTTTGCCACAGGCATGTAAAACTTGGTTTGGTGTCCTTTTGTTTTCCTTGACCGAGGACCAATGGGACCAGAGTCAAAGATATTGTTGGTCAGGCAAAAGCTTAGGTAGGAGAATGAGAACAACTCAAATGCGGATATTTGCTTGGAAGACGTACTTTTCAAACCCATTCTCACTTGCCAATGCCGACTCTGTGCTGTTTGGTGGCCCGAAGGTTCACTCAAGCTTTGCCTGGCACCTTGAACGTGCCAAATACAGTAGCACACATAATTCACGAATGTCCCAAAAGCAAACCAAACAAGCTGGATATGTCCCAGACCAAGTGAACCAGTAGCAAAGCAAACCAACTACTCTCCCTCCCACTCTTTCTGAGGACACCGATCTTCCAGGTACCTTCCCACAGGTGCTATGTTAGTGGGAGGAAAACTGCAAACCAAGAAGCCAAAACCAAATCCAACGAATGTCCAAAGAACGGCACGCGTGATTTTGAGACGCGAGCCTTTTCACACGCCGGGCCAGCCTTTGGATCACAAACCGACGGATTTTGTTCGTTCGACTTTCTGGGAACCCGCCTCATATTTCAAGAAAAAAAGTCGTCCAGGAGCCCCCAAAAGGTCTGGTTGATTCCATGCCAGTAAAAAAGCAGGGGGGATCTTCCTTCATGAACCAAAGTTTCTTCGACCACATTTTTTTCCGGGCAAACTTGGAGGCGATGGAAGCCGAATGAGTCGCGCCAGGAAGCCTTGCAGCTCCTGCGCACCGCCTCGGAGTTCTCCGTAGCTATCCACCAGTCGATTCTGAAGACTGCGCGGCGAGCGCTGCTGGCAACCGGGAGACTTCCGGGAAAATGTGGCGCAAGATGGACGCATCATGCAACCCCTTGGTTTGCCGGACCGAATTCTTCCAACTGCAAGGTGTTGTCATGTTTGGTGGCTCGTTCTATCCTTTAGGTTAATTGGAAGAGCTACGAAACGTGGCATCCTTTGATGGTGCTGCTGCCCTGTGCCGCCTTTGCAAAGAGAAGACCAAACAGATGCCCCTAATTTGGATGGCCAGACACATGCCCACCAAGTTTATGTATGTGGTTTTCTCGTCTTGCACAAACAATGGTGACAGTTTCAGGAACAGTAGGAACAAAAGGTTTGGTTCAAGATGCTGCCAATGTCCAATGTGCCCCAGCGGTTGCGATTTGTGCATGCTTTCAAGCAGTTGGTTGCTTCTCATGTCCCCAACAAACCATAGCAACCAACCAAGTAAACATACTAACAAGCAAACAAAAAAGCAAACAAACAAGCAAGCAAGCAAGCAAACAGCCAGCCAGCCCCAGCCAAAAAGCCAGAAGCCGAAGTCTAATGATAAGCCAAAAAGAAAGTGCAAGAAAGCAGGCAAGCGGGCACTCAGGCAAGCAAAGGAGGCAAGCAAAGGAGGCAAGCAAAGGATGCAAGCAAAGGATGCAAGCGAAGATTTTGGTGTTTGCCCTCCTTTTTCTTGGAGTTGTTTTGCTGGCTGCCACAGGCAGTTTGTGACGTGTGCATGTACTATCCCCTTCTTGAAAAGGGGTAAGTTGCAATCAATGCCGTAGACAAAATCCAGGCATCCAAAGAAACACGGGCCGTTATGCTTACACTGGACAAACCACGCGTGGAAGCCACAGTTAAACTCCACGTCACACAATGTGGCTCATGTACCATTTTTCAGATTTTTAGTTGAGAGCATGATGATACTTTGCGTACTGACATGCGCAGCTTGTGCGGCAGTGCGCAGGCTGATCACGCTTGTAAGTTTGATATGGACAGGTTGCAGCATTTCTTTCTTTGGCACAGGCAATTGAGCTGATTGCCAAATACTCCCCCAACACCAATAGGCAATACCTATGAGGCAAAATTTGGGTGAATACTTCTCGGATCGCAATCCCGGATTCCCTCGTTCAACACCCGACGCTTTGCTTCAGCCATGCTGCCTGGCCTATGTTTCTTCGTGCTTGCGGGCCTGCGGCCCGTCGCCGCAGACGGCGGTCCAAAATGCGCAGGATCGGGGTGCAAACTGGGCCCTTCACTTGACCCATGCAGCCTGTTGGAAAAAGGTAACCTCAAAGAACCTAGGCGAAGGCAGGCGCCGGAAGGTGTTTCAAGCCCAGGATGCCCGCACGTTACTGGGGCTGGCATGGCGGAGGTGGATGGCTACTACTATCAGGGGACGCCCGATCCAACCTTCAGTTGGGTGGACGGCGCGCAGGCCTACTTCGTCTTGCAGGAAGCAACATCTGGCACACAGCAAGGCCTCATAGATCTTTACTACAACAAAAACACCCAGGCTTGGATGATCTCCAAAGACGGCACTGAGCGCTACACCCGCAGTGGCTTCTATTTCATAGGTACTTGGAGCACCTACGGCGCCAGCAGTACACCTGCCCCGGCTGTCGCAGTGCACTGCAATAACTGCCTTGCGGTCTCCGACGCGGGAACCAGCCGCGTGAACGGGGACTATCTATTGGCCACCCCCGACGCAACGCATACCTGGGTGGATACAGCACAGAGCTACCACGTGCTCACCCCAGCGACCAACAACATGATCAGCACGCAGGACGGACTGGTGGATCTATACTACAACAAGGACTCATGATCTTCACCGCTTTCGTTGTCAGACTTGCGGGTTGCGGGTTGCTCCGAGTTCCCGAGAAATGAGTTGCCACTTCCGTAGATCGGCTTGGCTTCCTTACCCCAAAACCTATCGCAACGGCAGAGGAATATTGCGGGTTCCCCTTTGAAACAGACCATTCATCCCTATCTTCACTGTTGTTCGAAGGTGTGTTTTAGGTTTTTAGGATTTGGGTTCTTTTATAATTTGTTAGGCTGCTGATAATGTTGACCCCGGATTAATCGACCCCTGTTTATTAGTATGGGGTGTTCCCCTGCAAAAGTGATAAATCCCCACTAAACCCAGGGACACCCCCCCCGATGAATCCCGAATCAACTGGGGTTGATTCATATGGGGTCAGCATTAGGACACCCAGAAGTGGATGATCTCGGTGGATGGCACGGAGCTTTACACTGGTACCTCAAAGCAAGGCCCTTGGAGTGTCTACAACGGAATGGGCGCCCAGCCACCGCCACAGGCGCTTTCCGGCGTGTTCCTTTTGAAATTTGCCAAGAAAAAGCCCACAAAAGGAATATGGTACCTCCGAAAAGGACACAGCCGCAATACAATGGCCCTCAAAGGCTACATGGCCAAATCAAACACCATTTAGCTGGTTCAAGGGCTTTCTGCATGTTAGGCGTATCATTTAAGGGACCCTGCATAAGGGGCTAGAAAACTACACACTATTCTTATGAACGTTATTTTTTGGTAACCCACGCCCCATCCTGATTTCTCGGGCCTTATGGAGAGCACCTCTAGAGTCTCAACAACTTAACAACTTCCTGTTGGTTCGTCGTTTTCCTCGGGTGTCAGGGTCTCACCAATTGCACATCATGTTAGGTGCTTGATGCCATGACCGCCTTCCAGTCATCGCCGTCCAGCAACACGGACTCAGGGGACGCACAGGCAGCCGCAGCTGCCGGTCTCACTCTGTGGCTTTGGACGCTGGCCTAGGTTCGCTTTGGAGCACTTGTGTTTCTTGGTTTTTATAGGGAGCCAGAGTGGGAACTGGGTTTAAAGTTCTTTAAACCTGGGTTTTCATAGGGAGCCACCCGAAAAAAGTCATGAATATGAATCCCCGAATTGGGTCTCCACTGGAGATTCGGCGGTGGATGTCAGGAAGGTTCGAAGCGAATCCAGGAACGAGAGGCTCACTCAAAGGGCATGTCAAATGCCATGCCCGCGCCTCGCAAAAACCTGAGGTCAGGACCTGAAAAAAGCAAAACTCGGCCGGGGGAGGCGTTGAAAAAAAAGCGAGGGCGAAGTCTCTCAACTAGGTCCCCCAGTAGTGCCCTTTCTCACCCTTTTTGGGTGGAGGGTTCCGCCACTAAAATAGACTACAGAAGAAAAAGGGTACCCTTATTTTTCAACCTCTCTACTGGAAGACCTAGTCAAAGAAAGGCACGCCGTTCTGCGAGCTGGCCGGCACCATGGTATGCTCTGTGTATGACGAAATCCGACGATGTACCGGGTCTCTTTGAAACTATTTGCGAGGTTAGGACCGCTGGCAAACCTCAAGATCCTTAGTTTCCTTTCAGAAAGCGAATCTCAAAACAACGAATGTTGATGACTCTGTGTTATTCCCGGATCATTGAAACAAAGGTTCAGGAGTATTGAAATGGATAAAATGGTGTTCCTGCCAATAAATTGAGAAGTTGTTGATGTATTCAAAGTCTGAAATTCTGTATCAAACTTTCAATACTGGAACTTAAGCCAAAGTCCTAAATCAAAGCCTTGATCCCTACTCACAATATTAAGCATAAACCAAAACAAGTATCCCTTTAAACTCTGAAGAACATGAGCCCTTAACCCAAATCTGAAACCCCAAGCAATACAAATCGCTTCCCCCTATTGATGATTAAGTCCCCCACAGATATCATTGATTATAGGGTCTCAGGGGGTCATACTCCAAACCCCTTTGCCGGGCACAAAAACCGTCAAAATCATAATCTGCCGAGAAAGGAACTTATATGAAATTGCTCAAGGCACTTCTCGTTTTTTGTCAATTCCATAAGGGCTGTCAGCAGTTACCGGTTGGTTTAGTGTTGGGTGAATAAACAGTAAACGGGGAGAGAAGGTTGTTCGATGTTAGCCCGAAAACGAGTATTTAATAGGGGCCTGATCTAAGAAGAGGCAGGGATGAATTCCAAACCAAAGCCTCGACTCCTAAATCGAGCCTAAACCAGACAAACCCTTAAACCCTAAACACAATATCTTTGTTGCATTTTGCTTGGCTGTTAGGACTTTAACTTTTTGCCAACTCATTGGTTTTCCATTAAACCACTAAAAGTTAAACTTTTAGCAGGGGAGCAGAAAGCAACCGAGTTATAAACCTTAAACCAAACAGCAACTTAACACTTTGAACCCTGAACACTTTTGGCCCCAAGCCCAAACTTTAAAGCCAAACCTGTAACCCGACGCAGTTTTAATCCTAAGCTAACTATTATCTATATAACAAATTTTGTTTGCTATCCCAGCCTGGGCCTAGCCGCGGGCTTGCGTGTTTCAAGCTTCCCACAGATTGTCCTTTGGGCGCTGCTGCTTTGGGCTCAAGCTTGTTTCTCTCCGGATGAGCAAAGCGGGAAAATGTTCTGAATGGTTTCAGCGGAGAACAAATGCCAGGCATTTGAGTAGACTCAGTCGATTTGTGTGGGCCGCCCAATGGCGTGTGGTTGCTGCGACGTCCCTGCAGAGGTGAAGCAGATGGAAGCTAATGTATCGCAAGTGGTTCAAGATGCCACCATCGTGGCTTGGCCTGTAAGTGCTTTGGAATCCACCAAATTCCACAAAAAATTGATGATTTGTCTACAAGCCGTTGGAGTACACTTCCAATCAATCATTAATCCCTCCTCGAAAGCCCAGCACCTCTAATGATCAGTAAATAAAGCCACAAATTCTCCTGAAATCGTTGAGTGGCAGAGATTCCGCTCCAAGAGTGCCCCGAGTGCTCAAATGGCGAACTTGTACGAATATTTCACAACATTGATCATATGTTTACTGCGCTATTCTCGAGAGGATGCGGGGATGCAATAAATTGTTCATTTATAGGTCGACATAATTGTAGAGTTCACTGCCTGCAAGGAGCGTACCCAATACCACATAGGTTCTTTGCTCGTGTGAAAAACAGTTCTTGGTTGGTCAAAGAGGGCCCACAATCGTGATGTCCTATCTCAGGGAGACAATCCAAAGTGTCACGACGCATCAAGATGTTTGACCCAGTCCTGCGGCAGGATTTCTCTACTTTTGATCCAGCACCACCAGTTTGGTTGGTGTAAAAGTGGTGGTCATGGCACGACGGGCAACACTCCCCAGGTGGCCAACCGTTCTATCCTGGGATCGCAGGCGAATTCAATCCTCGTGCCAGGCGTTGTACTTTGGGCTGGGGACCGGTGAGCAGAGCCTGGATTTCGTGGCAGGCGCAGTTTTTAGATGGACTCACATGTGGCGGAAGTACATGATTGCCCCAGCCCCCTCCCCCTCCCTGAGCGCGCGCCCGCTCGTGACTGGGCCGACGTTATTGCCCCCCCACCCCTTTCCACGCTCGCAAACGAATCCGTACGCAGGCTTGCGCGCGCGCATGAGCAGACATCATTGCCCCACCGCCCTCTCCCCACCCCCCGCACGTGCGCACATGAGTGAACCCCACACAAAGTCCCTTCCCCACCCGCCAAGCAACCCGGAATGCAGCCCACGCGGTACTGCGGCAACTCCTCCTTCCCCAGCTGCCCAGCCGAGCTTGCGTGCTTTGCGGTCCCGAGGCTGGCCCATTTTTGGTATCGCAGGCGCATTCAATCGCATTCAATGTCTTCGCAAGAAATGCCTTTGAAGCTACCTGCGAGAGCACCCTTCTGGAGCTGGATTTTGTGGCAGGCGCAGCACTTTGGGGATTGTGTGCTGCTGTGATCCCAGAATTGGCTGCTCCTGCGTGGCGCGCTCTGGTGATCCTAGGATTGCGTGACCCCGCGACCCCAGGCAACCATACATGCATGCATGTGCGGGGGTGTGGCTTAAAACCTTGGTCAACATTTCTGTGGGCTTAACGTCATTCACTCAATCCAATGGTTGGTCTTTGTGCGTGTGGCGCGAAAGAGCCCGAGGCGGTTGAGGCGGCTGTGGAGAAAGCCGAAGGCGCCGTTGAGGCGGTTGTGGAGAAAGCAGAAGATGCTATCAAGACCGCAGCAAGTGAGTTTGAGGCAGCCTCTGAAAGTGGATTCTTTGAATCCCGAGAGTGTTTTTTTGTCGTTTTCTTTCTTTTTAATTTGCTTTATGTGAGCCAGGGCATCTAGAATATAGAATGCCGGGGATGCTGCATTCGTCTTCACCAAGGACTGCAGACAGTGAAACGCTTTGTTGAAGCGAAGCTGCGGACGACCTTGAAGGCGATTCTCAAAAATGTGCCTCCCGCCATCAAAGATGCTACGGATGACAAGGATTTGCCAAAGTTTGCCAAAGAGGTGAAGGATGACGGCATTGATATTATGTGGCACGATATTCAAGTAGAGATCATCCGGGAGATTGAGGCCAGTGAGAAAAGTCGTTGAAGCCGCTTTTTCGAACACAGCTTCTAAGTAGCCATGTATTCGGAAAATTCCAAGAGTTGGGGTTGTTTAGGTAATGTCTTTTCTTGCATGATGTTGTTTCATCAGCTGCGATTGCAACCGGATAGGAAGGAGCCTTTGGTGAAGAAGAAGAGCCAGATGCTCCAGGCTGCTGCTGTTGCATCAATTTCGTGAGGTATCACCTGTATCCCTACGATCGTGGCCTGCCTGGTGTGTTTCAGGATCCCTTCTTCTTGCTTTGCTCCTCGGCTGGCGTTTTTCTTGGTTTCGTTGTGGCACCAAGCTCTTTCAGAATGCGCCTTGTTTCCAGATGCTCTTAAGAAATCAGCTTCACAGAATATGACCCAAGGCTTCTTCATTGCACTATGCCCTTTGTTCAGCATTGCGCCATACATGTTTTTGCTGATTTTCTTGGTCATCGACAAGAGCGACGAGTTCCAGCTCCTGTTTTTCATTCTGCAGGACACTCGGCTGAAGCCAATGTGGTTTTAGAGGGCCTATCAAACTCTTAATCTCAACTGCGAGTTTTTGCATTTGGGCAGTTTGGGCTCCTTTCGTATGTTTGTTGCTATTTTTTTACCAGGGATGTCTTTCCCGACACCAAAAGAGTGGGCACCTAAAGCTAGCAGAATCCGAACCTCCACATGTTGGCGGCTCTGAAATCGCGGTAGAGGGATCCACGCTTTGGCTGAGGTCCGCGGGATGCAATTTCCATCCGATGGGATGTTGGCCGTATACATCAGGCGGGCAATCTCCGCATTCCGCATTCCGCATTTCTTGTTGGGAAAGGCTGTAGCATCAGGATAATAGTTTCTTTAAGTTTAGACCAAACGAGAGCATTGAAGCAGGCAAGCTTGGTAGAACCCCAGTGAATGTTTTAAGATCTCATCTCCACGATCGGAACATGCTGCTTGCAAAGATGCTGGTGAGTGTGCCGCGAGGTTTGTTGAGCTCTTCCTCTGTGTGCAAAACGGCAAGGACTGTCTTGCGAGCACCATCATTCCTTCGACTTGGCAAGAGGTGCCTCAGCACCGATTTTGACCAAAATGACCCAACAAGTTGTCTCAAAAAGAACCAGTGCCGAACATTTGAATTCACAATTCACAACAATCCCGCCAAATTTCACAAGATATCACAAGCATGTTTTCCAGAGCAGTGCTAGGTGCACTTATACACGGATTTCATCGGCTACGTGCTTCGGCTTCTCTTGGTTTGGGCGGCCTTTCTCCTTCTTTGTCGCGCATTGCGACAGCGGCCTCCAGATGATCCTTTCAAGGACCGAATAAGGAGGAAAGGTGGCAACATGATCTATTTGCTGGTCTTCGACTTGGTGCTCTCCTTAGGCCCGGGATTCTCAGCAGGAAAACCAAACAACTGGTGCTTCACGAAGTGTTCTTGCAATCGGCGATTCTTCAAAAGCAACAAGGATGCTGCTTGAACCCTGTGAGGTGGAATTGGAGCAATTCTTGGAGTGGTGTCTCAGAAAGATTGGGATTTAGTCAACCTGCAGCTTATGTCGATGATCAACTTTGTCAAGTTTGTCCATGGCTTCCTCTCCTTGCCGTTCTTTCTTCTATTGGTGGTGCCGGTGTTGCGGAACGTCGTCCTGCACACCTGGCCTACGGGATATGACCGACGGGGCCGTTGCCGAAGGTACATCGGGCCTCAGAAGCCGACTCCTAAGGACGCTGGGAGAGAAATTCCTGTGAAGACTCAGTTGACCAAAGCGAATCGACCTTTTCGCCTTTTGGCTTTCCCATTTTGGTTCAAACATAGGTACGCAAAATGGAACCATGGTAAATGGAAACATGGACTAAAACCTGCAGTTGTCTGGTGGTTTAATTTTGACCCATACCCATATTTCGCCAAAAGGCCAACCTTTTATGGTCCTTTGGGCACGTGAGAAGATGGGTCAAAAGCCTTGGGAAGGGAATGTTCCACAGCTACAGGTGTTCTATGGCATGTGGGGGAGGGAGGTACGGTCTCAGGTGTCGACGTGTAGTTGCGAGCTTGCAGCTGCTTTAGCCAATAGATCCCTACACTTTCGCAGAACCTGGATTTCATCCTACCGAAAAGTCTCGCGGCACGTGGCGTGAATCGAATTACTCAATCGAACATTGGCAAAGAATGCAAAGACAATGTTCACCAGAAAAAAGGAGTCTCTCCATGTCCAAGGCTCTTCCGGACTTTGATGATTCCTTTGACCAAGTGACTGTATCGAAAGAGTCAAGTCTGCATGGAAGACTGTCATGGCAGGTCGGATGGTACATCTTTGTATCTTTCAGCTCATGAAAGCAATAGAGCCGTTTCCTAGAGTAAGCAACACTGCAAAAGCATGCAACAGCTGCTTTTTTGTTGCCCGCACAATTGCTTGTGCAACAATGGTTCTCAAGACTGGTGGCTACAACCTCACAATCTGTTTCACCTTCCATATAGCAGTAATGTAGTTATGCATGTAATTGTTTCATTGGCCTTCAAGCGCTTGTTTCGAAACCATCAAGATGTCGATTGCTGGATACTTTCTCAGGGTGCCGACCCGTGATTTCAATGGCTCTCAAGGACTCGGCGAAGAAGTTCCTGCCGGAGCTTGAAATGGATGATGCTCCTCGTCGAAACCGCACTCACAATTAGGTGTTTTAGGCTTCGCGAAATTGAGAAACATAAAAAAGAACTCACCCGGAAGCCCGAAAACCGAGTGGTTTGCAGATGAGCTGGTTGGGGGATCCTTTTTCAGCTTTAAGTTTCTCTCGGAGGTGTACCAGGCCAAGGTGACCATGCGCCAAGGTCTCCGAGTTGTTCGAGAATGTGAAGCACTCCTTTTTGGGCTCCAAGAGCGCCTGAGGGAATTCATCTCCGACAGGTTTGGTTGCAAAATTTGTGGACCTTCCAATGTGATGTCGATTCACAAAAGCAGAAATCTCAAACCAGCAAAGATATCGGAAGAACGTACAGTTGGAATGTGTTTTAACATTTAACAACCGAAATTGTTTGTATACGCCGAACAATCTGTGGGCCGGGAGTGCCGAATTTTGTGACCGATTGAAGTTGATGAGTAGCACTTTCTCGGAAGATATCAAAAACGTGTGGATGGCTTGTGGACTAATGACTGTGGGGCTCGACAATAAAGACCGGGTATACAAGGTGTCATTGTTCCGCTAGTACGATTACCCTTTTAATTGAGAAACAAAGAATTTGTTAATGATAAAAATAGATCTCGGATTTTATTAGATTAATATAATTTTGCAGATTTGTTTTTTAGTAAATATAGTTGATTAATATTGTTTTTTGTTGTTTTTGTTTTGTTATTAATTTAATAGAAATATATTGTTGTGTTTCTCGAAATAGAAATTATTTGTTTATTAGAATAATTTGATTTATTAAATTAGTAAATATTTTGAAAATTTAATTAAAGGAAATTTAGTTAAAGGATATGTAGAAGGATTGTTTATGTTATGGATATTAATTGAAGGTAGCTTGGGCAAAAATGAGATATAGGAAGAATAGATGTATACGAGAAAACATGTATGCACGCAAGGCGGGGGAATAGAAATTGCGACCTTTTGCGGGTTTTAGGTTCTCTGGCTGGTTTCTCTAGATTTCGTGGCAGACGCATTTTCTCATTTCTCTAACACGGATATATCGCAAATCCCATTGGCACGGACGCGTAAGGCGGCGCATATAGATTTTGTGGTAGGAATAGTGTTTTCGCAAGGTTAGATATAGATTTCGTGGTAGGGGTAGTATTTTCGTAACGTTAAGCAAGGATTTCGTGGCAGGGGTAGCATTTTCGCAGGGTTAAGTGTATATTTCGTGGCAGGGGTAGCATTTTCGCAAGGTTAAGTATAGATTTCGTGGTAGGCATAGCAATTTCGCAAGGTGAGGTATAGATTTCGTGTTAATCGTAATACTTTCGTGATCGAAGGTACGATTACATTTTTGTTGTAGCTCAAAAATCGCAAAAGTCAAGTACAAAAATAGTATTCGAAGTACATTTCTCCAGCTGCAGCTCGAAAATGGGAAAAGCTAAGTACAAAAGTAGGTTTCGAAATGGATATTTTGATGAAGCGAGCTTGATAAATAGATAGCTAGATAGACAGCCGGATAGATAGCTACATAATTAGATAGGTAGATAGATTGCTAGACAGACATAGTGCTAGATAGATAGATAGATAGATGGTAAGATAGGTAGATAGATACATAGATAGATAGATAGATAGTTACCTATCGATAGACAGACAGATAGATACATAAATAGATACATATCCATCTATCTAGCTAGCTAATTATCTATTCATCTCTCTACTACCTCTCTATCTATCTGTTTTTCTTTCTTTTGTTCTTTCTTTCCATTCTTCCTTCCTTCATTCCTATCTGTCCATCCCTCTATCTCTCTATCTCTCTATCTATCTATCTATCTATCTATCTATCTATCTGTCGATTAACCTGTTGATTAATCAATATTTTTATCTATCTAGCTGATTTAGATAGATAGATAGATAGATAAGTAAATAGATAGATAGATAGATAGATTAGCTAGATAGATAGACAGATAGATAGATAGAGATATAGATAGATATATATAGATAGACAGATAGGTCGATGGAGAGATAGATGGATGGATGGATAGATAATTGGCTAGATAGATGGATAAATAGATAGAGAAGAGAATAGCGCAAAAACACGCAGCAAAAGAAAGAACGACATAAAACACACAAAATTAAGAACGAATGGAAGGAAAAATGGACGGAAAAAAAAGAAGAAGAAAAAAAGAAAGAAACAAAGAAAGAAAGAAAGAAAAATTACAAATCGGTTTTATAGTTGTATCTTGTTTTGAAATGTTTGTTTCTCGGCTTCGCCGGCTATATTGGTGTTTATATATAGTTTAAGTTTTAATAATTATATGTAATTATTATTATATATATATATATATTAGTATTAAATAACATAATAGGATATAAATTATATTTATTTTTTCAAATATTTATATTTATGTTTATACCCCTTGATTCATATTCCAGGATGATAATTTCCTTGTTGCTGGTGCAACTAGAATCGCTGTTTGTGTGGGTTTCCTTTGCAACAGAGTGGTTCTGTTTTTTTCAAGTGCCAGGGACGCTGTGCCTGCTTTCTGCCAGCGTTAGAACATTTAGTTAAAAGTCTTCCACTTGTCGAGAATGTGCGACTGCCAAAACTACCTGGATAGCTAAGTTGCTACCTTTTGCTCAAAAGTGAGCCAAAAAGTGACGCCTCGTTGGAATAAAACAACCATCGATCCAATGGAGTTGGACGGCGACCCCTGCAACTCCACATATTGGACCCCACCTTCCCGTCAAGGCCTGACTGTTCGCCAGGCTCGAAGACTCGAAAGGGCATAGGCGCTGAGGCGCTGAGGCGCTGAGATGCAAGTGCCAGGTGTCAGCAGTCAGGGGTCAGTAGTTTCACTGTTTCTGGGGCTTATCAAGTCAGAAACGGGTTTGTGTTTTCCTTGAACCTACCACACATGGGATGGCTAAGATAACGTGGCCGGCGAGTTCGGTGCGGACAGTGAAGAACAAAAGTTCAGATGGCGTCAAGCTGTAAGGCATTGCGATGCATCGCAGCACCTTGGTCCTAGAAGCAGCTTTTTAGACAAGCCGCTGTGTGGTTTTGCACGTCGCTTAGATGCTGCGCGCCGAGGTGGGTGTGTCTCATAGACCCCAAAATTGCGCGATGTTTGACCACCCAAAAGAAAGTACCAACACAAGAGACTCCCAGAGAGCACGGTTGTTCCCACATGAGTATGCAGCAGCGAAGCGGGGCCGTGGCACGGGCATGGTAAAGCCATTCTTCCCATGCCACTCTGCGATTTTAAGCCGCAAGCCACAAAGAAATCAGTGTTTTGTCCAGAACTTAAACCAAAGATCTGCAGTTGAGCTAAATAACAGCTTCCCTTCCTCCAACTAACATGGCACCTGTGCGGAGATACCTGGAAGATTCATTCCTTTTGAAGGGAGCCCCTGTCAGTTGCCACGTTAGTCGGAGGGAGGGTACTCAGTGCAGTCTGCATTGTGGCCCTTGGCCGCTTGCTCTCCGAGAGAGCCCCATATTGCATGCCGCTCTCGAAGCAAAGCCGGGGTTGTTCTCACATAGCGCGTGAGGCGACGCAGAAAATCAATTGAACAGAGAATTGCGTCTTCGTTCAGAACGGTCGGACTTATACGCATATATATATACATATATATAGATGAATATGTATATATATATATAGGTGTGTGTGTGTGTGTGCGTGTGTGTCGATTGATTTTACACCGTGAGGGCTTGGATTTTGATATGTACCTGAATGGAGGGTCTATTGAACCTCCATCCTTCAATTCGTACAGATGGCTTCCGATCCTAGGAAAACAAACAAAAGGGATCTGTTGGATTTAGACCAGTGAGATCCTCATGACGGGTGTAAAAAGCTTGGAATGAAAATAGAACCACTGAAACATAAGTATGGTGTTTTCCGATGTTAGACAGCAACTTACAGAAATAGTAATTGAATTGAGAGGCAAGCCAGAGTAAGCATCATGAGTTGTTCCAGAGTAACATGTGATGTGCATAACACATTTTTCAACTTCATTCAGCTTCGAAATGAAGCAGAAAGGTATTCAAGAAGTTTTGATCGATGTATATGGCTGCGGGTCAAAACCAATGGTACCACTTTGGGGTAGGTTCACCACCCATTTTGGTCTATTTGAGTGGGAGGTTCACTCAAGGAACGGGGTGTTGACCCATGGCCATATAGAAACTGAGAGATTTCTGAAGATACGGCACGAGTATTTCTTGTGGTCGGTGACTGGCGCTGGCTCCGGCAGGACCGGGCGGGGCTTGTGGCTTCGGTTCGGTGCGGTAAGGCCATCATGACTTCAGCACAACGGTCAGCACAATGGTCAGCATCATATATTGTAAAATGATGGGCAAGGTGAACAAGCATAGTGTCAAGGCGCACCTTTTGTTCTTAAAGCTGGGACAGCTTCCATGAAAGCAATAATAATAAGAGCCTTGTCATGTTCACGGCCAACTCGATCATAAGCAATAGCAGGCTTGAAGAAATGCTGCTGAATACTTCAGCAGGTCGTTCCTGCTAGTGACTGCTTGCGCCCGTGTTACCATCTCTGGGCTGGCATCGCTTGCCCAAAGAGCCCAACGTTTCACCCTTTTTCGGCTCTCCATTGTGTTTTCGTTTTGTTTTTCTCCTGTGTTTTTTTCGCATGTACTTGAGTCGAGCTCTGTGGGATGGAGGAGGAGGAGAGAAATCCTTCAAGCAGAAAGAAAGAGAAAGAGAAATGCAGGCGGGCAGGCACACATGCAGACAGGCAGACAGGGAGGACACACAGAGACAGAGAAACTGAAAAGGAACGAACATAGGTTTTGTGCATGCGCAAATGCATTGCTTGACTTTAACCAGGTTTCAGCTGGAGACTCTCAGGATTTGCGCGGGTGAGCTTGCGGGGTCCGTTGTAGACAACACTCAGAGGCGACAAATCATGGCCCCCGCAAAAGCGATACTGGATTCCCTCTTTGAGTTATGCCTCCCAAATCAAAATCGAGATCGCAGCCTGTCGGAGTTGTTTCCAATTGGAGAATCTCGGCTCAGGATCCGAGTGCTATCGTCACTTTCCCGGATTTACCGCAATAGCGTGCCAGCATGCTGTCTCGCTACTTCCTTGTTTCCTCGGTCCTGCTGCTGGTAACTGCAGCGGACACCGAGACGTGTGAGACCTGCGACTAAGTTGAAATTGGGAATGCCGAAATTCTGGTGGCGCAGAGGGACGCACTCGTAAGGTCGTGCCCAGTTGCACATGAGGGATACGCCGGAATAATTAGGGCCGATTCGGGGATTTCGTCCGATGTCATGTTTAGGAGTTGGACATGGCACAAAATACGGCTGTTCCAGCCTTCCTCAGCCTGAACAACCATGCACGTGGATGGAGATTTGGCCATCTCGAACATATCAGGCCAAATCGTGAAGTCATTTTGGGGTCATTATTTGGACTGGGGGTTATCAAAGTCAGAGCTGGAAGTGGGTTGGTCACCCGACTTTTTCCTGGAAAGCGCTTTTTGTTGGTTCAGTGTTTTACTTTAATTCGCGCTCAAATGTGGGTCCAGTTCCACCCAAAGACCGTTCTGTGGGGTTCCATGTTCGAGAGATGGTTCCTGGGCTTCGGCTTGCGCGAATGTTGTCTGGCAGCATATGAGGTTTGGCCAGCATTAGCATATGAGGGGACCCCAAATTTCGCCACAAAAGAAACTGGTGACAAACCTTAATTCACCCATGTCCTTTAGGGGAAACAAGTCATTTTGAGTGTGGCTCACATGTGTGGTGCGGTCAAAGCACTCTTTGGGGTTTGTATGGATGGTGACTGTGATGTTACAACGTCTAAAGGCAGCCATGACCATGACCACATATTTTGACCATGACGCGTATGTCCGGAGTTGCTCTTAGGTTCGACGCTCTCTCTCTCTCTCTCTCTAAAGACATGGAGCTGCTTCCAATGTGTTTCTGCGTATGATGGCGCAATGTGCACTTCCATGTGTTCTGCCTATTTTATGGCGAGCTCACCGATCCAGGGGTAAAACGTGCAAGAGTCGTGAGAAAGGTCATTTACTTGGGGATCCCTGAAATCAGCTTTGGAATCATAGTAAATTTTGCAGATGTGATACATGGATGCTTCATTTGATGCTATTTTGAAGAACAGATATTGTGGGAAGATTCCATTCTGTAATCAGCCCCCTTTGCGAGATGTTCTACCGTGGGTGAACCCTTTGTCAACCACCTTTGCTGACAAAGGTGGCCAAGCTTTCCTGTTGAGTTGGCAAACTTCACACTTGTTGTCGTTCCTCACTCATTGTCTGAGCACAAGCCCAACCCTTTTATGCCCATTCTGGCCAGCTCGCTGAGCGCTAAAAGCACGCTGTGACCACCTATTTCGCGCTCCGGCATAGAAACCGGTTGGAGATGAGCCACGTGGCGTGCTCTCTCGAGCCGAAAATAAGTCCTCCAGGAAATATGGGTACCAGTCAGGTCGCCTTTTGCTGGGCGAGTGAGCGCCTGGCTCGTCGCTGTCCGGCCGAGGTGATGGGGAGGCTTCGAGGCAGGGTGGGCCAACTTCCATTGAATATGTTGATTTTCCCCTGTTGGTGTTACAAGGAATTTGTCACTACTGGAAAGATTTGTAAATTTTTTGTAGGGGTCTTAACCAAATGGAAGCCAAACAATGTCCACCGGCCGCGAAACCCGGACCGCGCAGGAGCAAAAGCCTGCTCTCTCTGAAGGCTGAGGTGGCACAGAAGCCCAGCTGTGAGTGGCGCTCCGCGTTTTGTCGGGGGAAGGAGCTGGACAAACCGAGTTCGCTCTCTGGTTGCTCCTCTTTGTTGCTCTCTTTTTTGGCCAGACCAACAAAAAATTGGTTGTACCACCATGTCTTTCCCCCTTTTTTTTCCGGAAGGGTTGTGGAAGGAGGTTGACAAAATGAATGGTGCCATGACCAAAATCGGCCAACAAACGAAGTTTGCGCCACATCCACTCCCAGGAAGTCGGTGCAGACGGCGGAGATGGCCGACCTCGCCGCAGAGCTGCTGGGCGACGGCGGGCGCATGGACCTCTTCGGCGAAGCGGGCAACGCATCGAAGCAGATCTTGCAGCCAGCGCCAGTTTTTTTTTGTTTTGTGTTTGATGCGTGGGTATGGGTCAAAATGAAACCACCAGGGGACCCTAGCTTCTAGTCCATGTTTCCATTTACCAGGGTTCTATATTTGGTACCTATTTTGTACCCATGCCCGTGTTTGTTGCGGATGGATTCTTTTGGGTTTCTCTTGGTTGGCTGTTGTTGTTTGGTTGTTGTTGTTGTTGTTTGTGGGCGGGGGGTGCTTTTGGACGTGAGAATGCAGGTGTTGACCTTAGGTTGCGCTTTTCAACATGTCAAGTTAAGCGTTTCCAGCAGTCCACAACCCCGATAATTTACTTCCATGTGTGGTGTAAAAAAAAGAGGGACGGAAGTGTCAGGCAGCAAAATGGGGATCACGTTTTGCCACAGTGGTCCCCGAGTAGTGCCCTTTTACCTTTTGTTGGGAGGGTTCCCCTACTAAAATAGACTACAGAACAAAGGGTACCCGTATTCTAACCTCTCTACTGGAGGACCTAGACAGTTTAACAAGTAAAAGTTGTTCGTTTCGTCGTCTACTCGCGACTGGGTCTTGTCTGAGGTTTTCAGTCACACCAAAACTCAGGAGAAAACCTCTTTGTATCAGTCTACATTGGGCCGTTCGAAAGATTGAGCCCGGAATTCAGTGACCATTGGGTGCCTCTTGTCGTTTAGTCCTTGCACGCAACCCGTAGGCGGGAGATCTCACCAGTTTCAATGCTCAAGGCTCTTAAAGGGGTTTCCTTCAAGGTTCGCCTACCAGCAAATAGGTCGCCGTGTGCAGGCGAAGTTTGGGCTCTGAGATTGGAGACTTTGCAACGCGAAAGGTGATTCCCCACCATGCTGTTTGTTGGAGGGTATCCTTGAAAAATTATAAAGAAAGTCACCATGCGTCCCCCGAACAGCGCACCCATGGCCTTTCGCACGTCAGGAACCAATCGAACTGGACGAGGGTGAACCAGAGTTTGCACAACCTGGCGCCTGGGCCGAGTTTCGCGGTAGTTGGTGCGGCACCCGGCTGGGAACCCTTCAAGGGGAAATGTTTCCAGTGTCATTCTATATGGCCTTGTGGTTTCCACTTCGAACCTGTCCTTGTTCGGCACGTTTATTAGGCTTGGAAACGGATTGAAACCCTTGGACAATTCTCCATCCGCAACAAATCAAATACTATTAAATAGAGTATCAACCATTTGACTCTGGCCCCAGCCAAAAGGAGGCGAAAGACTGCCCCCTTGAAACGGAAGGTCCCAACCTATGAGTCGCTTACAATTTCCGTTGGCTTCACAGGGCAACCCGGAGTCCCCACGCAAATCAGGGGGACTCCTATGTAATTCTGCGCGTACCTCGCATGTGGCATGAGTTTGTGCCCCCCTCCTTGTGAAGCCGGCGCATAGGACTTCACCTTCGGGTTCCAAGAAGGGCCATGTTTGACAATCCAGGCCGCCGCATTCTTTTCCGGTTTTCCACAGAAGATCACCAGCACTTCAGAAACTTCGCAGAAGGAGTCTCCAAGAAATGTCCAAGTCCTAATATGCTCAGGTGCAGCGTGAAGCGAATGGAACAACTTGCGAGCAAAGGCCCCCAAACAAGACCTGGGTTTGTAGAAGCGAGCTCTTGGGAATGTCACCTTTGATTTACAAACGGCGCGGCAATTTGGGCATCACCCCAAGTGCTTCCTTGACTGCTTCCGGAGGTCACCAACGTGATGGCGGCGGATGCGAACCAAACGAACCGGATCCCCAACCCGGAAGGCAGAGCGGGAAAGACATGGAATCCAAACGCCTAGCAGATTTTGGGGTAGAGGCGTCTTGCCTTTTTTGTTGAGGCCACCCTTTTTTCCTTTGAAGGGGATCCAAAGAAAAGCACATGTGCGGGTTCGCCAAGTTCAAGGCATGGTCAACTGTGGGAATGACGATGTTTGACCATGGCTCAAGAGGTTTAGCGAAAATAGGGACTTCCGAAAAGCGGCAACCAGGGTTCTTGTTGAAAAGGGTGTTTGACAACATCCCATGAGTAACAACCATTGCTGGTTTCAGCTTTCTTCTGGGCCTAATTACGAGGAGGTGATCTTTGTTCTCCAGGTCCTTAGGTTGAAGAGTGAAAACCTCAAAAATGTTTGGACAAGAATCCCAGATGATGTCCACCCAAGGGCCCAAGTGGCCCTATGTCGGTGTCTCTTTTCGACCACCATAAGGGGAAAAAGCCTCTTGTGTTAAACGGCATGCTTTCGCATTGAAAGGCAAGCCACCAGGGAAGTTCCCATTGAGCCACCTCTTGAAAGGGACACCTCTGCAGCTTCCCAACTCGCTGAGCTGAATCTGAGAATCGCCTTGGAGCGGCGGTGAACTGCCCATGGAACTCCAAGGATCTCCTATGGCGGTGAAACAATTGCCACTGTAGGGAATCTGAAAGTGAGAAAGTCTTGGGAATGACCTGCGTTTCTCTTGTTTCAGAACCATGTAGGCACTTGGAATCCAAATGCACCCCCATTCCAACTTCTTGGCTCGTGATATTGAAATTTTATCAAAGTCACACTCTGAGTGTCACATAAGATTCAGTGTCTGACCTTGACTACCCCCGGCAGGTACAATGATAACCCTAGTTTTAGGTGAGAGTTCTCCAAACCAAGGTTCCATGAGGAAAACCGCGGCAGGGTCTGCCTATTGGCCCCTCTTCTCAAAAAACAAGTGACCGCCTGTTGAAATGCAGACATCCTTATTGTACCTGTGCACTTGGTCACCTTGCCACTTTTCGTGGGTAAAGGGCCAGCCATTTGAGCTGGTCAGAGTCATGGGCCGAGCGGCTTCTGTTGCCTGGTTCTTTACTGTTCCTGGCGTTCTTAAAGTTAGCCTTTTTGGTTCTGATTCTTTGTAGTGAGGGTGTTTCATGGTTGTTGTTGTTGTTGGGAAACATTTCACATGTTTGCTTGTTGTGGTTTAGTTGGAAATCCCCACTTAGCTGCTAACAATTATTTTAACGCCTCCGGCTCAGGCCGCCGACATTACAGGCCTGCTTTCTTACTTGCGTCCCTTTGGAATTGTCCCCTTGCCCCCTTCCCCTCTGAGATTTTTGCCCCCCCTTTCTTTGTTGAGATCCATTCCCCCTTTCCGCCCTAAGGCCTTTTCTCCCTCTGATTCTTCCCTTTTCCTCCCTAAGATGTTTTCCCCCCTCTCCCTGTTGAGATCCTTTCCCCCCTTTCCCCCTAAGGCCTTTTCCTCCCTGAGATCTTCTCCCTTTTCCTCCCTTTCCCCCACTTTCCCCCCTACGGCCTTTTCCTGCCTGGGATCTTTTCCCTTTCCTCCCTGAGATCTTTCCCCCCCTTTCCCTGTTGAGTCCCCCCTACGGCCTTTCCCCCCGCTGAGATCTTCTCCCTATTCCTCCTTAAGATCCTTTGCCCCCTTTCCCTGTTGAGATCCTTGCCCCCCTTCCCTTTAAGGCCTTTCCAGATCTGCTCCCTTTTCCTTCCTAAGATTGTGTCCCCCCTTTCCCTGTTGAGATCCTTCCCACCCTTTCCCCCCTCAGGCCTTTCCCCCCCCCCTGAGAGCTTCTCCCTTTTCCTTCCTTAGATCTTTCCCCCCTTTCCCTGTTGGCCTTTTTTCCCCCAGATCTTCTCCCTTTCCTCCCTAAGATCTTTTCCACCCCTTTCCCTGTTGAGATCATTTCTCCCCTTTCCCCCCTAAGGCCTTTGTCCCCAGATCTTCTCCCTTTCCTCCCTAAGATCTTCCCCCCCCCCCTTTCCCTGCTGAGATCCTTTTCCCCCTTTCCCCCCTAAGGCCTTTCCCCCCCCTGAGAGCTTCTCCCTTTTCCTTCCTAAATCTTTTCCCCCCTTTCCCTGTTGGGCTTTCCCCCCTAAGTCCTTTTCTCCCAGATCTTCTCCCTTTCCTCCCTAAGATCTTCCCCCCCCCCCTTTCCTCCTTAAGATCTTTCCCACCCTTTCCCTGTTGAGATCCTTTCCCCCCTTTCCCTCCCAAGGCCTTTCCCCCCCCCTGAGAGCTTCTCCCTTTTCCTTCCTAAGATCTTTTCCCCCCTTTCCCTGTTGGGCTTTCCCCCCTAAGTCCTTTTCTCCCAGATCTTCTCCCTTTCCTCCCTAAGATCTTCCCCCCCCCCTTTCCTTCCTAAGATTGTTTCCCCCCTTTCCCTGTTGAGATCCTTCCCACCCTTTCCCCCTGAGGCCTTTCCCCCCCTGAGAGCTTCTCCCTTTTCCTTCCGTAGATCTTTCCCCCCTTTCCCTGTTGGCCTTTTTTCCCCCAGATCTTCTCCCTTTCCTCCCTAAGATCTTTTCCACCCCTTTCCCTGTTGAGATCATTTCTCCCCTTTCCCCCCTAAGGCCTTTGCCCCCAGATCTTCTCCCTTTCCTCCCTAAGATCTTTCCCCCCCTTTCCCTGCTCAGATCCTTTCCCCCCTTTCCCCCCTAAGGCCTTTCCCCCGCTGAGATCTTCTCCCTTTTCCTCCCTAAGATCTTTTGCCACCTTTCCCTGTTGAGATCCATTCCCCCTTTCCCCCCTAAGGCCCTTTCTCCCTCTGAGTTGTTCCCTTTTCCTCCCTACGATGTTTTCCCCCCCTCTCCCTGTGAGATCCTTTCCCTCCTTTCCCCCCTAAGGCCTTTTTTCCCCCCGCGATCTTCCCCCTTTTCCTTCCTAAGATCTTTTCCCCCCTTTCCTTGTTGAGATCCTTTCCCGCCCTTTCCCCCCTAAGGCCTTTCCCCCCCTGAGATCTTCTCCCTTGTCCTCCCCAAGATCTTTTCCCTTGGTTGAGATCCTTTCCCGAATTCCCCCCGAGATCTTCTCCCTTTTCCTCCCTAGGATCCTCTCCCACCTTTCCCTGTTGAGCTCCTTTCCCCCTTTTTTCCCTAAGGCCTTTTCAGATCTTCTCCTTTTTCCTCCCGAAGATCCTTTGCCCCCTTTCCCTGTTGAGATCCTTTCCCCATTTCCCCCCTAAGGCCTTTTCCCTGCCTGGGATCTTCTCCCTTTCCTCACTGAGATCTTTCCCCCCCTTTCCCTGTTGAGATCCTTTCCCTCCTTTCCTTCCTAAGGCCTTTCCCCCCGCTGAGATCTTCTCCCTATTCCTCCTTAAGATCCTTTGCCCCCTTTCCCCGTTGAGATCCTTTCCCCCCTTCCCTTTAAGGCCTTTCCAGATCTATTCCCTTTTCCTTCCTAAGATTGTTTCCCCCCTTTCCCTGTTGAGATCCTTCCCACCCTTTCCCGCCTAAGGCCTTTCCCCCCCTGAGAGCTTCTCCCTTTTCCTTCCTTAGATCTTTCCCCCCTTTCCCTGTTGGCCTTTTTCCCCCAGATCTTCTCCCTTTCCTCCCTAAGATCTGTTCCACCCCTTTCCCTGTTGAGATCATTTCTCCCCTTTCCCCTCTAAGGCCTTTGTCCCCAGATCTTGTCCCTTTCCTCCCTAAGATCTTTCCCCCCCCCCCCTTTCCCTGCTGAGATCCTTTTCCCCCTTTCCCCCCTAAGGCCTTTCCCCCCCCTGAGAGCTTCTCCCTTTTCCTTCCTAAGATCGTTCCCCCCCTTTCCCTGTTGGGCTTTCCCCCCTAGTCCTTTTCTCCCAGATCGTCTCCCTTTCCTCCCTAAGATCTTCCCCCCCCTTTCCTCCTTAAGATCTTTCCCACCCTTTCCCTGTTGAGATCCTTTCCCCCCTTTCCCTCCCAAGGCCTTTCCCCCCCCCTGAGAGCTTCTCCCTTTTCCTTCCTAAGATCTTTTCCCCCCTTTCCCTGTTGGGCTTTCCCCCCTAAGTCCTTTTCTCCCAGATCTTCTCCCTTTCCTCCCTAAGATCTTCCCCCCCCCTTTCCTTCCTAAGATTGTTTCCCCCCTTTCCCTGTTGAGATCCTTCCCACCCTTTCCCCCTGAGGCCTTTCCCCCCCTGAGAGCTTCTCCCTTTTCCTTCCGTAGATCTTTCCCCCCTTTCCCTGTTGGCCTTTTTTCCCCCAGATCTTCTCCCTTTCCTCCCTAAGATCTTTTCCACCCCTTTCCCTGTTGAGATCATTTCTCCCCTTTCCCCCCTAAGGCCTTTGCCCCCAGATCTTCTCCCTTTCCTCCCTAAGATCTTTCCCCCCCTTTCCCTGCTCAGATCCTTTCCCCCCTTTCCCCCCTAAGGTTTTCCCCCCCTGAGATCTTCTCCCTTTTCCTCCCTAAGATCTTTCGCCACCTTTCCCTGTTGAGATCCATTCCTCCTTTCCCCCCTAAGGCCCTTTCTCCCTCTGAGTTGTTCCCTTTTCCTCCCTACGATGCTTTCCCCCCTCTCCCTGTTGAGATCCTTTCCCTCCTTTCCCCCCTAAGGCCTTTTTTCCCCCCGCGATCTTCCCCCTTTTCCTCCCTAGGATCTTCTCCCACCTTTCCCTGTTGAGCTGCTTTCCCCCTTTTCCCCCTAAGGCCTTTTCAGTTTTTTCTTTTTCTTTTCTAAGATCCTTTGCCCCCTTTCCCTGTTGAGATCCTTTCCCCCTTTCCCCCCTAAGGCCGTTTCCCTGCCTGGGACCTTCTCCCTTTCCTCACTGAGATCTTTCCCCCCCTTTCCCTGTTGAGATCCTTTCCCCCCTTTCCCCCCTACGGCCTTTCCCCCCGCTGAGATCTTCTCCCTATTCCTCCTTAAGATCCTTTGCCCCCTTTCCCTGTTGAGATCCTTTCCCCCCTTCCCTTTAAGGCCTTTCCAGATCTTCTCCCTTTTCCTTCCTAAGATTGTTTCCCCCCTTTCCCTGTTGAGATCCTTCCCACCCTTTCCCCCCTCAGGCCTTTCCCCCCCCTGAGAGCTTCTCCCTTTTCCTTCCTTAGATCTTTCCCCCCTTTCCCTGTTGGCCTTTTTTCCCCCAGATCTTCTCCCTTTCCTCCCTAAGATCTTTTCCACCCCTTTCCCTGTTGAGATCATTTCTCCCCTTTCCCCCCTAAGGCCTTTGTCCCCAGATCTTCTCCCTTTCCTCCCTAAGATCTTCCCCCCCCCCCTTTCCCTGCTGAGATCCTTTTCCCCCTTTCCCCCCTAAGGCCTTTCCCCCCCCTGAGAGCTTCTCCCTTTTCCTTCCTAAATCTTTTCCCCCCTTTCCCTGTTGGGCTTTCCCCCCTAAGTCCTTTTCTCCCAGATCTTCTCCCTTTCCTCCCTAAGATCTTCCCCCCCCCTTTCCTCCCTAAGATCTTTCCCACCCTTTCCCTGTTGAGATCCTTTCCCCCCTTTCCCTCCCAAGGCCTTTCCCCCCCTGAGAGCTTCTCGCTTTTCCTTCCTAAGATCTTTTCCCCCCTTTCCCTGTTGGCCTTTTTTCCCCAGATCTTCTCCCTTTCCTCCCTAAGATCTTTTCCACCCCTTTCCCTGTTGAGATCATTTCTCCCCTTTCCCCCCTAAGGCCTTTTTGCCCCAGATCTTCTGCCTTTCCTCCCTAAGATCTTTCCCCCCCCCCCAGTTCCCTGTTGAGATCATTTATTTCCCCCCTTTTCCTTCTAAGGCCTTTTCCCACCCTCAGTTCTTCTCCCTTTTCCTCCCAAAGATTTCCCCCCTTTCCCCCCCTTTCCTCCCTAAGACCCTCAGTTCTTCTCCCTTTTCCTCCCAAAGCCTTTCCCTCTTTTCAGATCCTCCCTTTCTCCCCTTTCCCTTAAGATCCTTTCCCCCGTTTCCCCCCTAAGGCCTTTTCCCCCCAAGATCTCCACCCTTCTCTTCCCAAAGTCTTTTTCCCCCTTTCCCGTTTGAGATCCTGTCCCCCCATTGCCCCTTAGGGCCTGTTCCCCCCGAGAAAGATTTCCCTTTTCCTCCCAAAGATCGTTTCCCCCCTTTCCCCCTTAAGCATTTTTTCCCCAGATCTTCTCCCTTTCCTCCCTGAGATCTTTCCCCCCCTTCATTTCCTTCACCAGCATGGGCAACATCCCCAGCATCACTTGCATCATCCGCATCCTTGGCAGGCGCTGATGCGGATGATGCAGGTGATGCTGGCGATGTGCCGCTGGAGCTGCTAAGGATGAAAGCGCACCCGGGGGGAATCGAACACCCGTTGCGCAAGCTCGCACCATGAACAGATTTAGTGAAGCGTCTTCGAATCACCGCGTGAATTTTTTGTGTCCAACACGCCGTCTGTTGTCGGCGGATTTTTGTTGCTCCCCTTCCAACGTCAACCAAGGTTTTGCCATACCAGTCGGGAAGTTTGGAGTTCCTTGCCTCGCAAAAAAACGTCAATAAAGCTCTGACCGCAGAGTTGACCGTTTTAAACCTTGAAAACCCAGACCTCCAGTGCCCCTTTGCTCCAAGAAGCAGCCAAAAGGGCGCCCTTCTTTCCCGTGGGCTGAGAAACTCTACCGGGACCCTGAAGGAAGTCTGAAGAGTTCAAGGGCTTCAAGTTGCCAAAGGCCTTTTCTATTGCTCGAAACTGTTCTGAGGGATCCTGATGGCTGATACTCCAACACTCCGCTGAAATCCAAATGGCCATGGGTCAAAAGCCAAATCGTACCCCCAGTGAACATCCCAACCCCCACTAAAATAGACTAAAATGGGTGGTGCACCTACCCCAAAATGGTACCGTTGGTTTTGGAGGTTCCCTGGCTTTTGTTTGAACCAAGCAAAGCCAACTCAACGCCAAGTTCGCTCTATGCGCTCTCGCCCAAAACCGGGGGAGGTGTTCGAGCCAGATTTCCTCAGGCAATTACTCGGACCCCCAAAACCGCACCGGCATGGGGAACCTGGCGCAGTCCCTGGAGCGCCTTGGATTTCAGCCGTGGTTTGAATTGGTGGCTCCCAGCCATCCGGTCCCTTAGCCTTTCAGTTTTTTTCGTGTTTAGTGGCAGTTTCCATTTAACCCACTAAAAGGTATTCACTTTTAGCAGGGGATCTGAGGGCATTTTTTGTTTTGGTTTTGGATTTGGATTTGAAGCCCTGGCCCTTAAGCAAACCAGGGCCAGGTCAAAATTTGACGTAAATCTGCATGGATTCATTCCCAAGGGGTGGGGATCAAATTCGCATGAGTAACAATGGATTTGTTTGCGAAAGTACCTCGGGGCCCACTTCAAAAAAAGTTCAATTCTTTCCCACCAGGGTTGCCAGGCAAACTGGTGATCTGTTCTTCATTCGTGGCATTTTTGGCAGATGTTGCTTGTTCTGTTCCCTTGTTAAACTCGTAGTCCCAGTTTCTCGGTGACATGTGGGTGTGCCTCATAATAGCGGAACCCTCAAAAAACGACATCCCTATGTGTTGCTGCATAAGTCGCAGGGTTGACGTCCCATTCGTATCAACGCGCGCTTTTTCTTAAAGATCAGCCGTTTCCTCGGGGTCTTGCTGCTTTCCCGAACAGACAGCTCAGCAGCCCCTGGATGAAGAACAGTCAACACAAAAGAGTGTCCCTTTTCCCATTATCACTGGGTCAGACAGTGTTGGTCGTCAAGTTTTGATGTCCAGGCCCTTGCCGGTGAAGAACTAAGTTTAAAGAAGGTTGATAGGTGTTTTTGCTTGGCCCCTGTTCAGGACTCGTTTCTCAAAGCACCATGACCAGGGCAATGGATGGGAGGCGAGCCGCAAGGACCCTCACGGCACAAGGGAGATTTTGTAAGGGAGTCCGTGTCTCAGGGGATCAGCCCAATGAAGTCGGAGAGAGCTTTCCAGTGGGAACCGACCTATTGAACACGTTCCTTTGCAAAACACGCCGCTCAACACAAACCTGGGGATTGGTGGAAAAAAGAAAAAGGATCCGTTGCTGGTGTTGCTCCCCCCAATCCAAAAGGCGCAACTCTATTGTTCTTGCCAAGTTTCTGCTTATTGTGTTTGCTTTTATTGGCTCCGTCCCTTTGTGGAGTTTGCAAAACCATGTTTTTGTTTGCTGCCATGCCAGTTGGCAACAGACATTGCCTTTCACCGCCAGTTGTCCAGGCTACGTTTCAACTTGTGTCCATTGAGCGAGTCGGGGGTACCTCCCTTTTCTTGACAGCTATTGGGTTGCATCTTTAGACTTGAACTTTTTGGTTGAAATCAAGGGTTTTCCACTAAACCCCCAAAAAGTGATTCACTTTTTGCAGGGCTCCTTAAAAGATACATGTTGCCCATTTGAAACATGTTGCTTTTTCCACCAAAATAAAGTTGGAAACCACCATTTACAAGTTGCAATGTTCAGGTGTGCTTCCCCAAAAGCTGAACGCTGGGTTTCTGCCCAGACAAGCTCTGC
>CAUJNA010003419.1:598359-618359 GCA_963377175.1 Effrenium voratum
GCCACTGGGAAGTTACTGGAAGACAGCGCCCCAGCTTGGCCGCTTTTCCGAAATCACGAGCTCCCTGCTTAGACACGTTTAAACAGTTGACTGAAGGGGCTAGACCATTACGAACATTCTTACAATCCGGACTTTGTTGTTTTGAGTACCCCACAACCTTCGGATGACTTGCGCCCTTGACTTAAACAGCTTCCTTTTGGTTCCCCAAAGGCACCAGAGGCTGGTTGAATCAATTCTTGCCAAACTTCGTGTACGAATCGACCGAGAGGGGATGCCTTATGTCCAACAAGGGTGGTCCTGCTGGTTCAGCGACCCTTGAAGCTTACACCTCACCTACATGTAGAAGCCCGAAGAGCTGGTTTTAATGCGGCCACATTGTACCCTTTGTCGAACCCTGTTCGGCAAAAGGCTGGGGGGAAGTACTGCTTGGAAGACCTTTCGAGTCTTAGACCAACTTTCATTGACTTCAGGAGGGCATTCCTTGTTTTCCGGATGTTGTTTGCATTACTTCTTTTTGGTCGGGTTGTTTTCAACAAACGGGGTGGTGGTGCTTTCCAAAGAATTAGTTGCCCTTTGAAAGACACGAACCCATATGAACCCCTTCAACGGAGGAACAAAATCAAACACAAACAGGTCCAAACCAATGGGCACCGGTCCCTTCCTCGAACCCCCTCTCCTCAGGGTGAGTTCCGTTTCACACTTCACTTTTTGGGGTTGGACCTGTTTTCGTGCTTTAAAAAAGACCAAACCCAGCCAAGCAGTGAGTTTTTCAACTAATCAACCCAGAGTGCTTGCGCTCCCCAAGAGACCCAACTCCCCTCGCCGCGCCGGTCGCGTTTGGCCAGGACCGCTTGGACCAGAAGCAGGCCGCCTTGCAGCAGCTCAAGGCCCAGCAGAAGCACCACGCCGCTCTGGCGCAGCACGGGCACAAGGCCCGCGAGCCCCGCACGACCAGCGCGACCGACCAGCAGAGAGCCGGGTCAGCAATTGGGTCAGGAGAGAGAGTGGCTTTGGTGGGGTCTCCGATTCAAGTCTTAAGTGTTTTGATACTTTTCGGCAGACTAAGTTCCAGAATCGTATTGTTTTTTGCGTCCTGTTGGCCACTTTCCTGAGGCCTTGGGACGTACCTTTGATTTGTTCAATCCTTTGTCCAAGGCCTTATCGTTCGTCATGCAGGGAAATGAAAGCCAACTCAACTCACCACAGGCCAAAAACATGCTTAGCCCCTTTTACTGGAGCAATAGGTTTCTTGCTGGTTCTCAGTAAAAGTGCGCTGTGAGGGGGCCCAGGCTGCCTCAGTGCAGTTTGCCTGAACCATTCTTGCCAGGGCGAATCATTCAGAATCCCAGGAACCACCCTGTGGTTCCCTGTGTTTGTTTTAGTTTGAGGGGTGTTATGGATCAACTATCAAAATCCAAAAACAAACTATCAAAATCAACTATCAAAATCAACTATCAAAATCAACTATAAAAAATCAACTGTCAAACATCAACTGTCAAAAAGTCAAAATCAAGAATCAAATCAGCTATCAAGAACGAATGCCATGAATTCCCCACCACTTGGCATCTGGGTCTGGCCCGCAGGAGCTGGAGATGGAGGAGCCCCAGTTGGGCCGCAAGCACCGGGAGGCCTTTGCCGGCAAGGCCAAGGAGATCCGGGCGGGGACTCATTGACAGGCGGATGGTTGAGGTTGGGTGTCCAGTGCTTAGTTGCCAGATTGTCCTTCATTTTCTGAAATGAATATGTGCTTTTTATTTTCCCTTGTTGGTTTTAAAAGGAATTCATCACTACTGGAAATATGTTTAGTTGTTTCCAGCTAGGTGCCCTTTCTCTCCCCCTTTTTTGGGTTGGGAGGGGGAACCCCCTACTAAAATAGACCAATGAGAAAAAGGAACGGTACCAACTTATTCTAACCTCTGTACAGAAGGACCTAGTGATTGAGAAGTGGTGGAGGTGGTGTTTCAAGTGTTTAGTTGCCAGATGGTGGAAGCCTTTCGTAGGTCGTGAGGTTTTGGAGGTTGTTTGCCTTCTGAAAAGGATATTATAAGAGGGTTGGTCTTTGAACCCAAACTCCCACAGGCAAATGATTGGAACGAAACTGGCGCCATCAATGTTCAACCAAATTGCAAGAATTGCGTCTCTCCCGAAAGCGATGCCCAACTACCCGGCACAAGGCCCAAGCCGGGGCAAAATACCTCTTTATCAAACTTACCAGCCGAGTTGTCAAGTTGTTTAGGGCTGGCGTTTGTTGATATCAGGTGCCAACTTGCGAATTTGAGCGGGCCCCCTTTTTTCCCCGTCGTCGTTTTGGTTCCTTTGCTGGGTTGCACGTTAAAATCAGCCAACAAAGCATTGACAAGTCCCTTTTCCTGGGCGGAAACCACTGCACCCTTGAAAATCTCCCGCTTTGAAAACGATGGGTTTCCTCTTGTGCGAGTAGTCTCGGCTTGCCCTGTTTATCCGACTGGATTCTCTTTCAGAAAAGAGGCATTTCAACAGAAGCGGACCGCCCAAATGGGCACAATGGAACGGCAACCTGGTTGGTGCTTAACCCAGATCACCCATAATCAAGGTTTCTTTTTAAGGGGTAGCTCGCCCTCCAACGTTTTCCTTGAAACTGACCAGACTGACCCTGTCATCTGGGAAAAGCCAGTGTCGAAGATGTTGCGACCTCAGTTTTTAGCACAAAGGCGGCGATGTGTTGATTCTGTGTGGGACCCGAGTGTTTCTCTTTTGAAATCAGCCACCCTTCTTCATCCCCTTAGCTTTTTGGCCTTTTAGTGTCTGGTAGTTTGGCCTGGTTTCCTTGGGCCGGGACGGAACCGCTTGCACCAGGAGATGCACCAGGAACATCAGCGAAAGATGAAGGCAAAGACGCCGGAGGTGCTGAAGGATGCTCGTTTCAGCTTTGGCCGAGTTGCGAAAATGTTTGAGGGGACTTGAAGAGGGTTTCTACGACTCTCTGGGGTGTGGGTCGGTTTGTGTGTCTAAATCCTGGATGTGTCTGCGGGATGTCCTGAAATGTGGATTCAAACGGAGGACCAGTGAAAATGGTTGATTCTTGGTGGTTTGAGACGTGGGAAAATGCAGCCATTGGGTGGTAAGACATGCACGTGTGCACGCGGTTCTGTGCATGCTTCTTCCTGGTGCTGTGTGCTGGTTCTGTGTGAGTGTGTATGTGCGGATTCGTGCAAGGATTCGCTGATCCGATCGCGTAGATTTGCGCAGGGGCCACAATCAAGTCATCCCTGGCACCAATCAACAGGGATTATTGATTCCTTTTGGGCGCGAAACCTCACCTGTTGATCCGATTTTGGAGTGTCCCTTTCGGAAGCTAAGGACATCATGCTGAAGCACCATCGCCAGCATCGCAAGGACTCGCCTCCGCGGGGGGGCTACGAAAATCAGGAGCTTCCGGAGATTCAGCGTAACCGTACCAAGTACCATTCTTCCATTTGCTGAAATGAATATTTGTTATTTATATAGCCTTGTTGGCTTTAAACGGAATTTATCACTGCTGGAAATGTGTTCTCATTTTTTCCAACCAAATGAATTCAAATGGAAGCATTGCCCAGGCGTTTGCCAAACTTGTTTGCCCCCTCTGCGGGTGGCTTCCATTTCCAAAAGTCAACCTTTTGCAAGCGCTCGGATCATTCTGGCCAAGTTACGATGATGAAAGTAAACGACACTTGTCACCGGATGCTTCGGAAGCTTTGTGACTGGATTGCCCTTGGCCAAAAGCTGAGCGTGCGAAGCTCTGTGATGAACCACTACCTAGGACGACTTTTGCGGGAAAGGGCCAGCACATGACAGGCAAGGGGCCATTGTTGGGTGCATATTCCTATCTGTTGCATATGACCGGATCATATACCCAGGATCCAGGGCCATGATCGCACGCGGGCTGTTCCAGGACTGGACAGCAGAGAAGCAGGCGCCGAAAGGCCCGAAGGAAAGCCTGGTGGAAAGCCTGGTGCCTCGCTCGCATCCATGTTCAAAACCAATTCCTATTGGCAGGGTGGTAGTACTTGGTTTCATAGGCGTCTGGTTTGTGTGGCAATGTGTGTTTTCGCATCTAAGAGTCGCGGGTTTTTTTTGAGGGCACCGATTTCAGGTCGATTTGAGGAGAAACCACTAGGAAAGCCACCATGTTTGAGGTTCCGACCATGTAGAAACAGACACCTATTCAGAAAAGCTTGGCCGCCCCCAGAAAAGGCTGGCGCAACCTAGTTCAGCAGGGTTTCTAAGAACCCCCCTTTATCTGCTGTCAACTAGTCGGTGGTGTCCCATCCAATTCGAGCGGAAAGTGGTGCGGCCGGTCTGGTCGGTCGCCATGCCGAGGTTCAGCGCAGCCGAAGCCGCGGAGGCAGCGGCCAACAAGAGTTGGACAGCGCAGTATCCGCGAAGGTGCGGGAGGGGTCCGCGAAATGCGCTCAAGAAAACTATGGTTGTTTACATAAACCCTTTTGAGGTGTTCCTGGTTTCCCCTTGAAAACCATCCAAAAAAAGGGGCGTGGCGAATTTTTGTTTATTGGTTTTACAGGGAATCTAGCTCCACTGGAATTTGTTTTCGACTTAAGCAAATGGAGAGAGGCCGTGAAGGACATTATGGGCTTCTCTCTTGGTGTTGGATGATGCTCGGTGATTAATCGGTTGGGGTGCCTACATATCATGTGGGCCGGTTTTCTGAGACTGAGGCATAGACTACCTGACATGTGTTGTTCCGAGTGTTGATTGCAAGGGCGGCGCAGGTATTCTCGGAAACTGCAAGGGCGATTGATCTCCTACCTGGTTTGGGGGTTATAAGACCTA
The DNA here is from genome assembly GCA_963377175.1 of Effrenium voratum. Taxonomy (NCBI): domain Eukaryota; class Dinophyceae; order Suessiales; family Symbiodiniaceae; genus Effrenium; species Effrenium voratum. The sequence goes on from CAUJNA010003419.1 coordinate 603,169, forward strand.
TATAATCCTGAACAATCTGGTAGTCCACTGCTCGCCTGATTTCGTAAGATCTCTTTCCAGTGAGAGCCTCACCACCTTTGCTTGCGGAAAGCACTTTCTTCGTGCTTCTGGGGGAAGCGGGGGCAAGTACCGTTGCCTAGCAGGGTTGCGTTTGGAAATCATGAACATGCGGGTCAGTTGCACAAAGAAAAGTTGGTGTCTGCGCTCCCCCCCCTCTTGCAGAGCTTTGTGCTTATTCAGCGCCGTATGACTTTGGGAAGGCCATTTAGCTGACAGTGGTTGTTTGTTCTCTGTGTAAGATTTATGCAAAGAAAACGTCATGAAAACGCCGCCCCTGTTTTTGGTTTCTGGCAGTGATGGCACAGTTCGAGCCAAAAACAGGTGCCCCTGTTTTCCCGATGGCCACCGATCTGGGCAAGTGCAAGAAACGGTTCACAAGGCCGCTCGCGCCAGTGAAGGGCTGGGCAAAAAGAGAAGGAGCGACCCATCCTTACCGTTGTTCATGTGAGTTTCTTCTTTCCGGTTTGCACAGCTGTCAGAATAAGTGAGCATCACCCGGGCGGAACGGTCACTTCAACAGGTCTTCCCTCATTGCCAGACCTCACTTTTTGCCCGTCTCCTTGGAGCAGTCGGAATGAAGCAGTTGGAATGAAATATCGCAAGGTCGTGGACGACGTCGGGGGCGCCTTCGAAGATGCGGGGAATGCCATTGCGGACACCGCCACGGATGCTTGGTGTGGCCCAACTCCATTTTTCCACGCCAGGGCTGGGGATTTTGTGGCTAGACTTGGAGCATGGTTTGTTCCCCCCCCCCCCACCAAGAAGAAAAAAGTGAAAAAAGAAATTGAGCCAGCTCTGATTGCATGGTGTCTTCCCTTGTTTACACTTTGTCCGAAGAGACGAGGACGTGGGGAACGCCGTTACAGATGGCACCGGGCTGATCGGAGACGCCCTTACAGATGCCTACACCCAGGCGGCCGACAAGGCGGAGCGGATCCGAGCGGGTGAAACGGGAGCTCGGGAGCTCGGTCCGTTTCCTGGTTTCCCCCAGTTGGTTTCCATTTGCTGAAAAGAATACTTTTTCCCTTGTTGGTTTTAAAAGGAACTTGTCACTACTGGAAATATGTGTATTTTTGTTCTTCTTGGTCTTTACCAAATGGAAGGTTGGCTTCCCTTTTTTCCGTTACAGCCATCCAATCTGAGGCTGTTTTGGGGGGGATCCATTTATTTGGGTGCGTGTTAAACAGGTACCCTGTTTGAGGTTGGTTTAGAACAAGGCCGCAATCCATGGGGCGTCTGTCCGGAAGCCAATGCTGTAGGTGGCTTTTGTGGCCAATACCGTCATCAACACGGTGGAGCAGGCAGATCCGAGCGAAAGGAAACTGGGGCGAAAGGGGGCGGGGCGGGGTCAGCGGCGGAGTCCGAGGGCCCGGTTGGTAGAACCAGGCGAAAGTTTTCATGTGAGTTGATGTTTCATTGGAATATAGGAAACCCAAGGCGTTGCTGAATACAAATTCCTGGTTGAATCAAACAGAGATCCGCTCAATCAATGTAAATGGCAAAGTGATGGAGATGTGTTGCTTGGTTTTTCCAAAGACCAAACATCCAGAATTAAATCGGACTGACTATGGGAACGGGTGCGTCCCCAACCATTCTTGATCCCCAATCCTGAAGGTAGTGTCTAGCTGTCTACCAAAAACAAGGAGATGTGTGCAGCCGTGTCATCACTTGCCTTGCAAAGTTGCTGTCAGCTGCGTCTGGCCAAGAGCGGGTGAGGATCTGAACTCGCTTCCTGAGTTCCTGGGCTTTATGTTTGGTGGGAAGACCAGTGTAGTGGCAAAAGCAAAAACAAGCTTGGATTTGTTTTGGCCAACTGAGAAGGGTTTGTTGTTTTAGGACAAGATCTAAGGAACTGGTAAGCGCGACCATGTCGGGGGTCAGGTGGGGCGCTAGCCATCAAACCTGGAGCGGGTTTGGGGACTCCTGTGGAGCGTGCAGGCTGTGTCCGTCTTGATCAACGGCTTCGACTTCAGCGCGGGATGTCCTCATTGGGTGTGGCCATCCTTGGCCGTGTCCGATGAGTCCATCAGCATCAACTTCGGAAGGCGGAAGGGGCGTGTGTGATGGTTCCCAGCTAGCACTGGGAGCTCCTGAAAACTGAAAATATGATAGGGCTAAATAAGATTTGTCTTTGGCAAGCGGCATTCTTTTTTCTGACCGTTGGCAGCTCAAACAAAGACCAGCCACCTGTGTCATGGCGCTTTCTTCTGTCTTCACGCGGGGAAAAGTGTCCTCACCCTTTGGCGTGTAGAGTTCCGCTGGGGGCAAAAGGCCCGATGGAAGCCCTCAACCTCCATGGTGCGATCAATAGCCATGGCACCTATTTACCCAAAGTTGATTTTCGCAGACCGACCGTAGAACCCAGCTGCCGGGGGGTCCAAATCTAAGCACTCCCTCGCGCGTGGCCGCTTTTCGAGAGAGGCAGAATTGCGGCGTCACCTTGGTCGGGCAGCACCTCACGCTCTTCGATTTCAACTGGGGCGTGCTGACTGTGGCCTGGCTGCCCTATGGCCCTGTTGCTTCTGTCCCGACAACAATCAGAATGTGTTTTTTCAGGCATCATCTTTGGCCAATTGGTCCTCAAGATTTTCTGGCTGGCGCCCAAAATGGGTCCAATCAAAGGATGCCTGTGCTGTTCCTACGCTGCGGACCGAAAGTAACAAACGCTTGTTATTCTTGTTCAGGCAGGTCCATACACATGTTCCAGAAGGCAGCTTTTGTCGGATGACTTGCTGTTTGGGATCGGTTTGGGAGTGACAGAATGATTCAAAGCCCGTTGCCCCGCTTGATCACCGGCCAAACATTTCCTTGGCCTGGGAGATTGCTCCCGAAGAAACTCGAATCATTTCCCCCGTTTCTGGTAAGCAACTTCAGCAGGTCCCGGCATCGGAGCGCTGGTGAAAGGTGGCACCGGGCAAAGAGAAGAGGGGCCCTGTACTAAAGGCAGTAGCTAATAGTATGAATCCCCAGTTTCCTGACCAATTTGGGTGAACTGTATCTTTACATATATATATATATATATATTAAAGCGTAAGCATGAACTGTGGAATGAAACTCCAAAGTGCATTGCTTAACTAAGCATCAGATCTAGCGTAGCAAGTTTCGGCCCTTTTGGCTTCCACCATCCAAAACGGTCACTGATTTTGGAACTCCGCGTTTGGGAACCCTATCTGCCAAACTGCGGCACGTTCCCAGGTGGCCTATCCGGCTCCCATCGCTGCCATGGTGGCTATGGGTCGGAACCTGGTGAATTGCATGACGCCTGCACCGAGAAAGATTGTATTTTCATGAACTAGTTGCTGATTTGGGGGGTATGCTCATGTGCGGTATGTATGCCTTTGGCCGGAAGAGTTGGAAATCCCGAAAGACGCGTTCCAGGTTCAACTTCCCGCCACTTAACCACCGAACGATTTTAGATTTTTTTTCTAGGGAAAAGCGGGCCGGGGGGCGGGGGGGGCGGCGGGGTGTTCAGACGAGGCCAGCTCTTGCGGGCGCGCCAGTTGTGGGATTCAACCCCAGCCTTCGCCCCAAAATGGCCCAGTTGCATCCCCAACCCACGTGGAGCGGGGCGGCTACAACCCTGCTCCATACCATCCAAAGCAAATCTCCAGCGGAAGAGCCTAGAACCCGGAACCAAGAAGTCTATCCAACAAATGCTACCCAAGAAGCCTGAACCGTCCGCGACCAATCCAGCAGCCCTTGGTTTCTCCCAGAACTGCCCAGAACCTTCAATCGGAGCCCAACTCAAGCCCTGTCCTTCATTTGCAACCCTAGTTAGAACCGATCTACTTACAAATCCACTATTTCGGGTACTTCTTTAGGGTTTGACATCCCAATCGCAAAATGGTTAGAGCCGGGTAGGTTGCAATCGCGGGCTTTGAGAATGAGTCGACCCCCATGAGCTCAGGACCAGCGGCGCTGGGGCCTTCGACATCTTCAAGTGCGTGGCGAAGACGATCGGGGAGACCCTCCTGCAGGCCTCGAACTCGAACTCGAAGCCACAAGGCAACCATTTGTAGGGATACCAACTTTTTTGGGGGAGGGTTTTTTGTTTCTGCTTTTCAGCGGGCTACAGAAAAAAGGGTACACGGTACCAACTGATTCTAAGCTCTCAAATCTGGAGGACCAACTTAGGCAGAGTTGTGGGATCACAAGGCGTTGATCCCCATAGGGAGTCTCCTTCTTTATATGGGGTTTGGTTCTCAAAATTAAACGATTGGAGGGGCAAACCGCAGGTGTTGGTCCATGTTTCCACCCAGGGTTCCATTTTGGAATTCCGGTTTTTTGAGCCACAGGGATATGGGAGGGTAGTCTTTGGCAAGCCCTTTTTGCTGTATCACCCTGAACCCATTTGGCATACTCCATTTTGGGGCTTCACGAGTCGGCGGAAAGGTCAAATTTAAGGAAGCTGCAGGTGAGCTGATCACTTTGCTGTCCACTGATTAGGATGGGACTTGAGCTAGGGTTCTCGTTTGGAAGATGTTTGGAAACGGTTTCCCACCAAAGGTGTAGGGTGGTCCTTGGATTGCCTTGAACAAATCTTTCACTCAAAGGACACTGGTTTCCTGGCGCGATGCTTCTGCCACTGAAGCACTGAGTGCCTTGACAGTTCAATGGGTGCGCTATGCAGGTGGTTCCGCCTTTCAGCATCCTCACGCAGCTCTCATCGATGCTTGGCTCAAAGCAAAATCCAAAGTTGCGGTTCAGGAGGGGTGATTAGAAAGGCCGTTTTGAAAAGGGAAGGCCAAAAGTCGTTTGAAATCTGGCTAGATAGCAGTGTTTGCTTTTCCCTTCAAGAAAGCCAGCTTAGCGGGCTGAACATTCCAGCGGAAGCCCCAAACAAAAGGGGCAACCACCCTTCCTATCCCCAAAACATGGAAGATCCCTCAAAGCCTAAACTCGCTTCCATATGAATTCACGGTTGCCGTCCGATGTAGGGATCGCTTCAAGAATCACACGACCGAGCCGATCCCTCACCTGTCTCGGGTCCCTTCTGTTCTCGCGAAGCTGACCGTGAACCTGATGGTCCTGGCCACCTTAAGGTGTGCAGGTTTTAGTCCACCACCTGCTTGACTTTGGCCGAAGAAGGAAGATAGCTGTTGAAGTCTTCAGTCCTCCGGCTTGCTCGAAAAATGGAGCCTTGGATAGGAACCAGTGGCCAGCTCACGAACCCCTTCCGGGAGTCTCCTGTTGCGCCCTGAAAGCAGGAGCTGATGTACCCACGAAACAGAAGCACTCTTCAAAGATGCGTTTACCAATCCAAAAGGAAAACGCCATTCGGGTAAATGTTCAGATGGCGAATCTAAGCACCCCTGAAACGCGGGGCGTACAGGAGCCCAAATAATTGGAATGCGGTTGCGGGGTACTTTAAAGCCACAGTCATAGTTGTAAGAAATGATGTGTGTAAGTATTTAGCCCTTGCAGTTACTCCAAATGTTGAACTACCTTGTAGTTGGATTAGGCAAACCTGAGAAACAGCGTCCCAAAATATGGGGGACCCTCCAAAATGGGAGGGGGTCCTTTCAATTCCCGTTTGAACCAATCCAACAAGGACACCCTAGAATACCGCACACGTCTTATGTTTGTCCCACCCACTTGTCACTTGGACAAAGAGAAGGATCGCCTCAATGCAACCGTCCTCAACGAGCAGCAATTGGGATTTCTAGTGGAAGGCGTTGTTTCTGCCGAGGAAGTCACACCCTCGACATAATCCTCTTCATGGTGGACATAAATAGTTACCCCCTTATATTTGTGATTGAAAATGTTCCAGGCTCTAGGTGCCCCTTTTTCCCATGGTCCGGGAACATATCTTATATTTAGTGCCATGGACCATATTGATTTGCGTGTTTTCCTTCTATTTACCCCTTCTTCATATGTTACCCCTTGAATGTTGATCCCTACCACCCCCCAACAACTGCTTTTCACCATGTCCAGAACCCCACGGCCGCCAAGAACTAGATGGCGCTGGTGTAGATTGGTGTCATTCCATTTACCAGGAAAACCCGTCTATCTGGCTGTGGGTCAAAAATAGGTAGCCAAAATAAAACCCTGGTAAATGGAACCAAGGACTAAAACCTGCGGTCCATATATATATATATATATATATATATCCTGGTGGTTTTATTTTGACCTATACTGATCTTTCCAAAATTAGATGGCACTGGTGTAGCTTTTTTTGTCATTCCATTTCCCAGGAAAACCCAACCCTATCTTTCCAAAAAGTTTTGCCACGGCCCCCTGGTGATTTCAACCGCAGGATGCTCTCGGAGTTCCTGGCCTTCTTCGCAGAGATGGCCTCCGCCGCCATCACGGGGGCCATCGGGGAGACCACCTCCATGGTGCAGGCGCGATGTGGAGAATGCCTTCCGCGAAGGTGGTGTTGGCAGTTGGTTGGTTGTGGCTTTGGGTTTTTTTTTGTTGTTTTTTGGTTTCTTCACAGAGGGGTGTTTCTGGGTTTGGTGGGGAATCATCACTGAGGCGAAGCACCCCCCTTTTTAATACTAGGTCCCCCAGCTAGGTGCCCTTTCTCTCCCAACTTTTTTGGGGTAGGGTTCCCCTATTAAAGTAGACTAGAGAAAAAAAGGAACGGTACCCTTATTCTAACTTGTCTACTGGAGGACCTAGTATTGGTTGGTTGTGTGTCTTTGGTGTTTTTTGGTTGTTCGGATTCTTTCGCAGAGAACTGGTCAGCCCCCAGCCAGTACTAAAGGCGCTTGTGTTGGTCTAAATTCGTAGCAATTCCATTGGCCGAAGCTGGTTGTATCTCTTCAGTGGTGTTGGAAGCCTCATGAAGATCCTTACCCCTTATCTTCAAGAGTCCATTCACGGCCTAAGGGTGTTTCCCCAACAGTTGAAAGCGTTTTGGATTTGGTCGATAGGCCCAGATAGCCTCGATCGGGTGGTTTGGGGGAGCTTTCCGGAAGGGTTCAGAAAGGTTTCCAGGACTTCGGGGGCTGTTGAAGAGTACCCGCTCTGCTTTTTGGGGAATGGTCCAAGCCCAACCGAACCGCAGATGGCCCATACCATCGCTTGTGGCATTTTTGAATGGATCCCAGTTGAGCTTACACCAATTCCTATTGGCCATTTGAGCAAGTGGTTCGGCTACCTTTAAGTGGTGCAAAGGCAACCTCCCGCAAGCACCTTCCTTATGAATGTCGCAGAACTTGGTTCTGTTCTTAACTTGAGCCCCCCCCCCCCACCCGTTTTGGATATAGGTTTGCCTTGTAATAACCCCCGACAAGTGGATTTTCCTTGGCTTCCCTTCAAAAGCAGCCCAAAGAGGGTTCCGTCAATAGACACGCTCTGTTCGTGGCCGGGAAAAGGAAACCATGGACCTGAAGTTGGTCGCGGGATTTTATTTGCGGCCTCCTTCTTTGCCGGTTTATGTGGATGTGTGTCAAAATCGGGGGACCCCCAAATATGGCTTCGGTGTTCCTCCAACCAAAGAGGGTTCCCAAAGCAAAGACAAACCCCATTTGTCTGTGTTGGTGTGTCTTTGTGTGTGTGTGTGTGTGTGTTTGAATTGTAACTTGACAAATCTGACGGGCGTAACCCCCAAAACCACTCCTCGAGTTGCCATGGAACCTCACTGGGGATTGCTGGCTGATGTGGAGAAATGATCTGCCGACACCTGACCTTCGCGAGCCGAGCCATGAAGGTTCTTGACAAGGTTTCCCTTTATTTGCTTGGGAATTGTATCAATTTGGTTGGTTCCCTTATTTATTTGCATTTGGTTGATTTTATTTGGTTGGTTCTACATTGCCCTGAATCAGGGTGGAATTTGTAGTTGCCACTTTGTGCCAGGGAATCCTGTCTCGAGTGAAGTAGCCACGGATTCGAATCCCACTCAACCAGCACAGAGGCGATGTCTTCCCTGCCAGGAAGCTGCAAGCCTCTCGCAGTTCCCAGCCAAAGGCGATGCAGCTCGATCTTGATCTCGATGGGCAGGCTGTGGCGACTGGAGGGCTCGAAGTTTCTCTTTCAGGGTACTTGCTTGGAGAGGGGGTGGCTTTAGATGGCCCAAACCTCATGCTTTACCCCATAGCAATGTTCATGGCACTGGGGGAGTTTTGCGGACAGGTGCAGCTCAAGACGTGTCTGACTTGAGGGTACCCATGGTGCATGTACCTCTTTTTTGGGGTTAGCCAAGATTTTTATTTGGCAAACCAAGGCAAGCAGCTCATTTTGATTTGAGGCTTCCCTTTGAGCAAAAAAAAACTCACTTGTGAGCCTAAACCTCACTTGCGCAGTTGTTCCGGACCCAACCACTAGCAAGAAAGGCGGCATCCTGTTTACAAAATCAGCTGGAAAGGCAGCAACCGCCACAGGTTGACTGCCCCTCTCCCAGGCATATACTGGGTTTGGCCTTGACTGCACCGCGGCCGTGCCCTCCAAAAAACAACTGCGATCTTCTCTTTAGGCTTTAATGGCTTCACTCAAACTTAGGTGAAAATCCTGAGGTAAAAACAAGGATGATTCTGTCAACTGGCCACTTAAACCAATTTACCCGCTTGCCAACGAGAAAAGGGTTGAAATTAGATGGCTGTGGCTCAAAAACAGTGGTATCAAAATGGCACCTTGGTACGTGGAGCCAAAGACTAAAACCCGGCGTAACCCCAGCCAATCTACCCACTTGCTTGCGGAAAAGAACAAAAAAGAGAAAGAAGAAAAAAAGCGGGGGAAAAAAATGCTTGGAGCTCCCGTTTCACCGGACCTCTCCCATCGGCTTCTGAGGCCCCGCGCCTGGTGAGCAGCCGCCGCGGCCTGGTGTCGCACGTGCGACGCCAGGAGACCTCGCGCAAGGTGATCCACAACAAGCCGCCTGGATGCACAATATGTCGACGAGGTCCCCCAGCGAGTCGTGCCCTTCTCTCCCAACTTTTTTAGTTGCCCCCTGAAATAGACGACTGAAAAAGGGTACTCTTAGTCTATCCTCTCCTCTGGAGGACCTAGTCGATTTTGGGTGGGTCCTTGGCTCCTGGGTGAATTATAACGACCTCACACGACCGAATTCACCCCAAATGGTGGTGTATGTGGGGAATAGCCCCCCAACCACCGCAAGCTTCAGGTTGGTGAAATATGATAATTCACCCAGATTTTATGGGAATTGTTTGAAGAACAAAAAACACACACGCGCACAATTTGAACACTCCCAGTTGTTCAGAATGTGTCAAGACGGGGATTTGGACCCCCAAAGTTTAGGGGTGAGTTGCTGTTGGTTTCCCTCAACGAAGCCCAAAAAGATACTCTCAAAAAACAACACGTGCAAACAAGCCCATTTGTGGATCAGGTTTGGGTGGGCCGTCAGTTCAGGTTGGGTAGTTTTGGGTAGCCCCTCAGTTCGGTGGGCCTGCCGTTGGCTTGGGACAACCCAATTTCCCATGTCCTTTGGGGCAAACGCCTGCTCTCTTGGGGGCTTCTGTGCATTGTTGAGTGTTTTCTGTTTTGGGATGGCTCGAAGGAAAAAAATGTGGGGATAGTTTGGGAAAGCCTGTTTTTAAAGATGCAGGGACGAAGTCCTTCAGCTTCAGGCTGTTGTGCTGCCGCTTCAACACCATTCAAAAGCAAAGCACATCCTTCAAAACGGCCAACCCATATGAATTGGGGGCTTTCCGGTGTGTTCTTTTTCGGATTTGGCGAGTTTCCGGAACAAGATGTCCTATGGTGATACGTAAATGTCACCTCGCGGAAAGGCCGAGTTCAAGTGAGGCGTTAAGTTTGGTGGAGATCGAAGGGGGAGAAAATGGCCCTGTCTGACTTCTCATTTCTCGGACGGCCCTATGGTTTTCTCGGCCCTTGAAAAGACCAAATGGGGGATTGTCCCACCGAAACCACACATCGCTTGTGCCTTCCATGAGGCCAAATCACAAGGGGCTGATTGGAAAGCCATTCCGCCGCAGAGTTCGCCTGGAACCCACTTCTTGCTGCACCCAGGCGATAGAATCTGCCAACCCCGCCCCGCTCTTCCAACACAGGGGCTTCCCCTACTCATCCATGCTGTTTCCTTTGGGAAGCAACCGGGCAAGTGGACTTCCCCCAGATTTGCGCAGACTCAGGCGCTCCTCCTTGGCACAGACGAAGGCCGAGCGCACAGCGGCAAAGGCCGGCCGTTCCACTTGGGGGGGGGGTTGGCGCAAACTGGTTTCAGGTCCAGGCCATTCCCACACCCACCTCCGATTCTCGCTGGCGGCGTTCACCCTCCCCGAGTTGGAACTTGGGACCATGAACTCACGTCTTAGACGCTTTAAGGCAACAAGTGGCAAAACGTTTGGGCTTGGTCAAACAAAAAGTGTGGTTCCTTCGATTTATGGACATGTAGTGGCAAACAAAAAGTTTGGTGGCTGTTTTCAGCATTCTCCGGCGTTCACCGTCCCTGTATTCCAGTCGTGGTGTTTTGTTGGAAAGGCCAAGTTCGCCTCAAGGTGATTGGTGACATATGAATCTGGTCGCAAAAAATATGGGGGTCGCGTAATGCAAAGTCACAGCCAGGTCTTTGCCCAGAACCCCCATCCGTGTTTCTTCGAGACCACATGGGCGACAAAGGGTTCGTCTGGCAACTGGAACCCTTAAGGTCCGAGGCACATATCCATCACTTTGAGAAACCAACCCTGATTTCCCCCTGTTGGCTAAAAAAGGGAATCTATCACCACAAGTAATCTGAATTTTCAGAGGACTCAAGCAAATGGACGCTTGGGCTCAAGCATGGGCTCCCAGTGAGCCTCAGGCAAAGGAAGAGCCGGACACCGTGGTGGGCGAGGGCGCAATTGGTTTTGGAACCACAGAGGCGTCTCTGTCGAATCGAGTCATCGAGTTGTACCAGTGGGTTTGTTTGTTTGTCCCTTTTGTTTTGTGTTGTTCTGTTGTGTTCTTGCTTGCCCGCCTGCTTGCCTGCCTGCCTGGCTGCCTGTTTGCTTGCTTGCGTGGTTGCTTGCTTGCGTGCTTGCTTGCTTGCGTGCTTGCTTGGTTGCTTGGTTGTTGGGTTTGGTGTGGCTTGGATCGCTTAGTGAGCTTGATTGTGTGTGTGTGTGGGTTCGTTTGTTTGTTTGTGTGGTTGTGTGTGTGTTGTTTGCGTTTGTTGTGTATTTCTCTTTGTGCTTGTTTGTTTTCGTTATTCTTGTTCGTTCGATGGTTGGCTTGGTGGGTGGGCTGGTTGTGGGTATCTTTTGGAGGTGGTTCAAGGGAATACAAAGCACACACCGCCCAAAACAGGAGGCGGCCATGGCCCATGGCGCGCCACGAAAGCGACAGGTGGGATGCCCGTTTGTATAAAGCCTTAAGTGGGACACCGCGGAAAAAGTCCGAGTTCTTGTGCAACAAAATGGAAGGATCTTGCGGATTGCCTTCGGAGTGTTCAGGATATAGGCATGGCCAAGCCTCGGAAGACCCAGTTTCCCATAAGGGTGTGTCTTTTTTTGGTGGTTCCCCCGTTTTGGGGTTGGTTTGAAGGGAACCAAAAAAGGACACCCACCATTTTGGGGTGGGTTCCCTATGTTAAGACACCCCCATCTTCCTTGGGGACCCAAGCGCGGGGTGTCCTATGCGAAGGCGATGCCCTATGCCTCGATGCTCATCACGCAGTTCGGTGGCGACGAGTATGACTCAGGCCCCTCGAAAGCGGTTCTGTCCTCCAAAATTGGCTGTGGTCAAAACCGTTTTGGATTCCCATTCTGGTTGGTAGGTGAATTCACCACCCATTTTTTTTAGTGGTTGGATTGGGATGTTCACTAGGGTAACAGGATTTTGACCCATGGCCGTTTCTCCACTGCTGCGTGTTCCTAAGGCCCAGCTGCTTATTTCGGGGGAATAGGGGAGGAAGGGGTTCGGGCAGAATACCCGAATGTTGAGACAAGGCCATTCTCGTTGGACTGCCTCGCCACCAAAGCGAATGGACCGCATCACAGACCTTTTTTTTGCCAGCTGGTTTGACTCAGTGTTCCACAAGGTGAGCTTTTTCATGGCCGGAAAAATTGGCGAAATGCGGTGTCCATTCAGTTCTGGGCCTGACCAATGGGAGCCGATGGCGTTGAAAGGGAAGCCAAAAACACAAACCACTTTTTTGGAGTTCCCAATGTGTGGATACACCTTGCTTCAGCAAGCAACCAGAACTGGCCCAAATTTAGGACGCCGCATCGGCGCAGCATGTTGCGAAGCCGCGGTCCCTGCGAAGGAAAATCGTCCAGTGCCTGGGTTCATATTGATCATTTCGTTGGGGAGCAGGCTTAGATGAATCCCTCACCTGAAAGCGAAGGACAGCTCGGCAAGGAGCAGGTCGCCCCAAAAGTGCGTAACCATGGAGTGTGACAGGGCCCAAAAAAAGGAGCGCCTGCGCAAAGGAGGCATGCTGGGGTTCCTTTTACAATCCTCAAACGGACACCACCAGAGGGACCGCTACCCACCAAAGAACGCGGCCCAATATGTCGTTGCATACATCAAACTGACACAAACCAATAAGAAACTGGTCCAACACGATTTGTGCAAATACCAGTAAACCACCACGAGCCCTCAATCCTTATTCAAATTGACACACACCCTTAAACCCGTCCAAACCATCAATCAAACCGCTTACAAACCACGCACGGCCCCAACCCTCCAAAAACGGTTCCACCCCAAAATTGAATCAAGCAAAAAAAGGTGCTGCCCCCCCCCCCCCAAAACAAAAAACACTAGTAGCCCAAAACAGGCACACCCCACCACAAACCAGCCGCACCTCGAAAAACGCCGAGCCTCCTGCCTGGCCTTCGCGCCGGCGCACCGCACCGGGGCCAACGGCGGAGTCACGATGAGGGACTGGCAGGTGCCCAGCCCCGCGCCTCGGCTCGAGAACGAGCGTCTCAAGGGCCACCATCCACCCGGCTTTGGGGATATGTAAAAAAGGGTGTTCCTTTGGTGAAGAGATTTAGCCCCCCAACATCCACCTCTTTTGCAGCGATGTCAGAACATGTTTTTCCTTTTGGTGACTGGTGGTCTTTGAAGGGATTTGGAGACCCAGTTTTCCCTTTTGCGGTGAAAGTGCTATTGTTGGAAGTTGACTGGCCATGTATTCGTGGTGTTCATTTTGTGCTTCCCAAGTTGGTTCAAAACGGCCTCCCTGTGGCAAGGGCTTCTTCCTGGGCCCGGGAAGGGTCGCTTTGTTCAGTCAGGCTGTGGCTGGGGTTCATTGGTCGAGGGCTTCATTGGGCCTGGCTGGCCAGTGTCACAAGCTTGAAGCCCTACCAGCTACACATCAGCAATCCTAGGTCCTAAGTTTCTGGACTTCATACTATTTCTTTCACAAAACCATATGAGTGGCAAGAAGCAAAGCGTGGCTGATGTCTTTTCCGGAAATCCCAGCCTTTGTTTATCGTCAGTAGCAGCAACCCTGAGGCTCCAAGCCCTTGGTTGTGGCCCCTGCCAAAGTCGGCATGAGCCATGGTATCACAGCAAGCGGACACGGTGTGCATTGTTCAAAAGCAGGGGGGTCATGCACCAGGAAACATAATAGGCACCGAGGTTGTAAATCAGAAGCCTTGCTTTTTGAGCAGGCCTCAAGGCGCACGCACAGTGGCGCCCCTTGCCCTTTTCTGTTGTGGTTCCCCACTCAAAATGGTCTTCCACAGGCTTCACTGTTTCTTCCAGTGAAATCTGAGTTCCACTGTCAATCCTTCACAGGGGCAAAAGGGCACACTTTCTCGAGATTCTCTCTGATCCGCGCCTTTTCCTTCACTCTAGCCTTGAGCATGTGTTCCCCTGCGGCGGCGACATGTGAGCTGTCGCTCTGTGGGCTTCAACACTTTCTGGGGTATCCAAGATCATGCCCTACTCCACTCCCGCCTCCCGGCATTTGCAGCCCCGAGGACAGCCCGGACTTTGTGAAGTTGGAGCCGTGGGGTGTGCCCTGCGCCTTGGATTCTGCGACCATTGTGGTCCAAGACATTTGACCATGGTTCAAAACCAATGGTACCATTTTGGGATAGGTGCACCACCCATGTTAGTCTATTTTAGCGGGGATTGGGATGTTCACTGGAGGTACGGGGCTTTGACCCATGGCCACTTTAAGTTGGATTCCCGAAAAATATTTGGGGTGTTTTTTTTATCTTTCACCCATTTAGGGTAACTTGTTTCAGCCTGTCACTTTGATGGATCTGGCTTCAGGATTTACGTTGATTCCGATGACGCAGGGTGGCTTTAACCATGTACCAGTCCATTTATCAACACGGACACCTAGGCTTGGATGTTTGATGGGGCGACCGGAAGACGAGTCGGTTTTCTGTTGGCATGCGAACAGAGTTGCCCTTCGCGAATCGACCAGAAAGGAGGTTTCAGGTTGTCTCTTTGGGTCTACTTTCCAGGCACGCCGAAAGGTGTGCCAATTGTCTACTTTGAAACCCAGACCTCTGGGGCTGTTTCTTTTTGCAAAGGGGTTTTTTGATATTAACTACCAAGAAAGGCGCCTGTTTGCCCACGGCCGCATCACTGGGCTCACACACCTTGGCATGTTCAAAATCAAGATCTCTCGGCCGAGGTGATAACCAATGGGCCAAGGACAACCCCGGCAAATGGGAGGGCTACTCCTTCTATACCTACGAGTCCGTCATCGAGAAGTGCGTGGCGATCTCGTACAGCATGTCCGCCCAGCCTGCCGCCCGGCTCAACAAGAAGCACGTCTTCCAGGAACTTGGCGATGCCCTCCTAGATAAAACCCGTTACCCCTAAAAAATACCCGACCGTGTTGTTGTTTGAGGGAAGAAGCAAACCCTCCAGCAAGGGAATCCAAAACGAAGCATCGGTTCCTTGAGAAATCCTTCAAGAGCCCATGCCTCAACAAAAGCCTTTTGGCGCCTCCCGCAGCCCGTTGTTTCTTTGGGAAACCAAAAGGTGTTCTTTGCTGGCCCCTGATCACCCTCCCGTGTTTCAGGAAAGCAGGAAGCCGCAAGCAAACCAGTGGATTCTTGAGATTTCGCAAGTCCGGAAGCCCTCTCAGGTCTACAAAAAAGAGTGGCATCTAAAGCCTCTAGCCGTTTTGTGCCATGACCCATCCACCAAAAAAAAAACGGCAGCCCTCCGTGGATTGTCCCCCTTCGGTCCGGGTGTCGAGTCAAGGTCCTGGCCTTCGTGGGGGGCTTGGAGTTCGACCTCATGCCGGCGCCTTTGAT
>CAUJNA010003420.1:0-117500 GCA_963377175.1 Effrenium voratum
ATGTGCACCAACCAGCAGTTTGACACCGTGCCTTGCCTGATATGGAAAACCCGTGTTTGGTTTATGGTGTGGACGTGCTGAGAGTCATTCAGCGAGGTTGCATAGACAATCAATCGCAAGATAACACCGATACTTCTGGTCATCTTACAAGCTCCATGCACATTGCACGAGCATGCGATCAATCGCAGCAAGCAAATTCATACTGAGAGATAAGATAGGCATTTGGAAGGTTGCCATGATTACTAAAGTTAAAATTGCATACGTGCGTGTGTGGATAGTCAAATGAATATGCACTATGTTTTTCGTTATATAAATATAGCTGCAAGGCTCACTCAATGAATTTCTGGACTTTATACTTTTTGGTGGAGCAACCGTGCAAAACCACATGGAACGCGGCTGGTTACCTTCTGTACTGGTCACTGGGATCCACTAGGATGCAGACACACATATGGTTTTTTTGTTCGTTCTTTTCTTTTTTCGTGGACACTAACCATTTGTGGTTTTCCGATTTCGCTTTAAACCGAAAAAAAGGGGTACCCTCAACAAGCACAACACACCCAAAAGCATACCATCCACGACCATCCACCCCTTAGGCTTCTGGGAGACTTCGTGCCTTGACCCTCATCGGAGGCTCCGGTCACAGCAGCCCCCGCTCTCCTTCGGCGTCGGGCTCCTCGTGGTCTTCCAACTCCAGCGTGCCGGGAGCCAAAAAAACGGGCGACATCCCAACACCCAAGGGTTCTGCCAGTTTCAACATGGTGAAGATTCCTCAAGAATTGGGTTCCCTCAGTTTCAACGTGGTGAAGATTGTCTAACTACACACTAATGAACTGTTCTTGTGCTACTTCACATTTCTTGCTTGCAAACACGTACCTTGTGGACGGCGCAGGAAGGCGGTAGTAGCAAATAGGCTGTAGGTTAAACGTGTGACCGGTTAGAGCCAAGGTGGCCAGACGGTGTTGCCGGGATGTTTTCCTGAATATACTTGAAGCGTTGCGGACAAACGTGGTGATTCAAGATGCAGTGTAGTGTTCTCCTTCTTGTCGGCAGCTTAGTAAGACACCATGGGAGACCTGAAGTCGGCTGTTTGGACTTGAAGATATTATTTCCTTGCTGTTCTTGGCAAGTTGTTTTGTTGTTCTGTTTGGTTGTTGGTTCTGTTCTTGCTTCGTGGGCTGCAACAGACCTGTTTTGTTGCTACCATACCAAGGCTTGACAAGTTGTACCCGAAACCACGGCCCCCAGTGAAAAAGCGGGTATATACCCTTTATGCAGTGGCTATATAGTGGCTGCATATGCAATTAGTTAATTTCCTGGGATTAGGGGTTTGAGGGTAGTGGAAACCATCTTAGACAGTGGTGCCCTTGTTCCTTCCTTGGTGGCTGCCAGAGGGTGCCCTTTTGCCCGCGACTTGTGATCGACATCTAAATAGCTAAATGCCTTCCTATTCCCTTTGGCTTGGTCACGGAAAGTCAACAACCAAAAACGAATCCAGTTCTTGTTCTAAAAAAGTCACCAGGCAACTGGGAGTAGCCAATGGTCAAATACTGATTCAGAGCCACAGGAAGATTATTGGAGGGTGCAGCCGCACGTCAATTGCGGAACTGTTGTCCCAACAAATTACCCCCTCTCCTCCCCCCACCCCCCTGCGCCCCCAAAGATAGCAGTAGCCTCAAAGAATAGTCAGGGCAATCATAAGGGGCCATAATCCCACCCCCAATTTGTCACCCGGCCATGTGCCAGCCATCCGGGGGGCCGGGGTTTGGGTTGGCGGGGACTCGGATTTGTGGAGAAAAGAAGCCCCGCGCCGAGGGCAGAGAAGGAGGGCGAGCTGTTACAGGCCAAGCCGGGTTTGGAGTTTGCGGATTTCGTCGCTTTTTCTTTTGTGGCAAGTTGCAGTTGTTTGCGGATTTGTGTGAACATTTTTGAGTGCCCTGCAAAAACCATGTGTTTTTGGGAGTTACCATAACAAGGTTTGGGATGATGTCTGAAAAAAGAAGACCTTTTCTGGTGTGGTTTCCGAATGCTTTACGGGGACACCAAAAGGAGACAACGCACGTTGGTCCCTATTCTTTGAGCAGTGTAGAAGAAACTTTGAGGTGATCGCCTGAATTTTTCTTCTGGGCAACTGGGCCAACACACTCCATCTCTGAGACCGGCACATGAGCCACAATCAAAAACCTGAGTAATTAGATGATCCGGTTTGTAAGGGACAATCTCCTTGCCATAAATAGCTACGGATATCCGTCTTATTTTTAGAAGCATGGTTCTGGGACGACCATTTGAATACAAAGGGTTCTGAGCAAGTGGCTCACCTGCCAGCGCGAAGGGAAACCCAAAGGAGCGGGGCCGACAGATGGGTCGGCCAGTAGGGCCCCGGAGAGCGAATGGATTCGGCTCAGCGTATTTTGGGTCTCTCGAAGCCAAGGCCAGTGACCTCATGATGATGGCCGAAGGACGATGGCTTTCCGGTCAAGCGCCAAATCCAGAAGCTCGGGACGCGTTAGTAGGAACATCCCGCTTCCAGGCGTGCCTAAACCAGAAGCCTCACTACAAGTTGTGGGCCACTTCTACAGGAAGTCTTCTCGAGCTGGTTCACTTGGCAGAGTTCTGAACATACAATGTGACTTGGACAGGCAGAAGTCTACAAGTTCACTGTTCGATCTGAGGTTCATCGGCAAGATGATGGTGATGTAGACATCGAGCACCTACGAACAAGCCTCCAAGCACTTGTAGAGCGAGAGTTGGATGAAGATCCTTGACCAGCCTAGTTCTCAGCGAAGTGGAGTGATGAGTTGCCCACTAGAACAGGTCAAGATCTTGGAGCTGTGAAGACGGAAGCTGTCGGGGATCCTCTTGGGAAGGATCGCAGCCCCCGGCACCCTTCAAAGTCATTGGATCGCAACAGGTGTCCTTTTTAAGGTCTACCCAGCGGGTTGCTTGCTTTTTAATCAACTTTTGGAGGGGTTTCTCATTATCAACTTCTCAACAAACCTTGCTGGTGCTCGGGAATGACCGTTCCGGAATGAACCGGTTTTGGGGATCCTCGAAGGAAACCACAGCTATGATGGTTCATGTTGGGGTCACTCCATTTCTCATTTATGAACCTAGGGATTGCCTTCAAGAAAACCACCAGTTGGATGGCTTTTCTGGGGGGTCATTCCATTTCCCGTTCCCGCCAGGCACGGCCGCCGCCCGGTAGACCTCCAGAGAACGTGCCGCGCAGGCGCGGCGATTTTTTCTTTTCGAGCCGAGCCGACCGGGAACCCCGAGCAAAATCGGCGGCGAAATCTAGTTGGGTTCCTGGAAACTGTCCGGCAGCCCGAAGAGAACCGGTTGGTTTAAGAGTTCTAAGTGTTGATGCCTGGTTGGCTATGATTCTTAAGAGTTGGAACCTCCTCAAAAGTGGTTTGTGGAGACGAACCCCACCGAAATCCGACGCCCACCACTGGGTCCCTAGAATGTTTCCCCTTGAATGCCACTTAAAATCCGCCAGCCCTACTTTAGACAATTGTGCTTGTTGATTTTCATTTAAAGCTCGTTGGGCATGAATTTGCATTGGTGACCTCTTGGTAGACATAGTGGGGATTCATGTCCGCGACCACTTTTGAGGTGGTTCCTAATAAAGTCTAGCCACACGGACCCCCCAAAACCATGTCGCGGAATCTCCTTTCGGGGGACGTTGGGGGACCCAAGAATTGGGTTCCATGTCAGTTCGCAGAGCAAGACTCCAGGATGTTCTTGACGCATGTGGGTGAGAGCTATTTGGGCGCTTCCTCAAAGGGGGAAGCCCTGTAAATGGTTGTCCTTCAGCTTCCCCCCAAAAGCGTTGTAACTTTGAGTTTGACGAAGGGAGGTTTCAGCCTTTTTCTCTTGAGGGGACCCTCCGCTGTTGCTATGTTTTCTCAAAATGGAATCCCCAAAATTGAGTGGTTTCCCCGGGGTTCCATTTTGGACAAGCCCCAAATGGTAGCCTCGAGAACCAGACACCTGCGACTGGGCTGGGACCCTTTTTGACCAGACGCTGGCTTTGGTTTTCAATGGCAACTCAAGTCGGGTCTTAAGACCTGGCTGTTTGAGGGCCCTTTAACAAGTCGGAGGCAGGTACTGTGGTAATTATTCAATTAAAGCGTTGCTAGAGGTTACTAAGCACTTCGCCAACTCCCCGATAATCTGATGTGGCATGGTAGGGAGGGCTCCCATTCAAAATAGGTCATGATGATGATATATATATATATATATATGGATGTTCGTTTCTCTCACCAATGAAATGGAAATAGCTCACATTCGGGCACACATAGAAAGAAAACCAGCATGCAGGCCAGCCTTGTGAATGGGCTTCTGGTTTGGGCACAGAGCAACAAAAGTATGATCGTTGCTGTCGCTTTTGTGGGCGTGGCTCGCTTTCCACCATTTCTCACAAGCGCTAGACACAAAATTCGCATGTCCTTTTGGGAGAACAAGAAGTACTGTTAGGGACCAGATGTGTCACGGTTGACCTTTAGTATATCTAGGGACCCTCAAATGGGCGGTGTGCCTTTGGTTTTCCTTAGTTCAATCAAGCCCCGTCATGTGAGCCCCAAGGCTCCCAGCCACCATATGTGCGGAAAACAAAAAATGGTTCTAGGGTTAATTGCTTTCTGTGATAAGAGCATCATCCCTTAAAACTACTTCACTGAACACTGTTACAATCCAATTGTATTGATGCACCTCTGTCTACAGTTAAGTTATGTGTTTGATGAAGAAGATGTCACATTGACTCCGAGATTAGACGGTAATCCTCAGTTATCACATCTTTATATCTTATTTTAGGAATATCTGGTTGTCTACCCCACCTCTCACCCACTGAAGCTTGACGGGAGGAGCCTTTTCATGGTGATTCGGTCTCAAGCCTTGACCCCAAAGGCCGAAACGGACCCTTTGGAACCGAATTTCGGTTTCCACACCAACCCAGGGTCGAAAATTCCACCGGGGGCGGAGGGAGCTGCGCTTTTTTCTTGGTCGGCTGAAGCCGGGGGGGGGTGTCACGGGCCAAACTTTTTCGCGGCCTCGCTCAGACGCTATGACAGCGTGCCGAAGCTGAAGGGCAGCGGCAAGGCCAGGGCCAGGACGACGGCTGGAGGTCTTTTGGTGACTTGCAGCAGGCAAAATGGTCACCTGAGTAAAGAAGAATAGCTCACGGCGAAGGTCCTGGCCGGCTTCCTGATTGTTTTTCTAGCTGTTTTATGGCGACCTCACCAATTCGCGGGTAAAACGAGCCAGCACAGGATGGGGGCTTCCTTGTTTCAGGTTTTGGATTTCTAAACATTACAGATTGCATGCTGGTCGATGTATTTGGATTCGACTCAACTACGCAGATTTCTCAAAATGCAACCCATTTGAAGATTTGAATGGCAATCACAGGGCGCATCATTCATGAGAAACATTGGGATGCCTGAGAAGGCTCTGTCCCAACCTTTCCCGGGCGGATTGGGGAGCTTTTAATCTCTTATATTTGCTGAAATGAGTATGATTTGCAATCCCCGCGTTGGCTTACAAATCAGAACTTATCACTGCAGGGGACTTCAGCAAATAGAGCTGATTGTACGCACTACATGAACCCATGGTCTACGTTGGCTTCCTTCAGCACTGTGTTTCCCATAGTTAAGCCATGAGCAATGAATGAAGCCATAAACTAAGGGTTTATACCGGGTTTCGTGTACCAGGGGTTTCGTGTACCAGGGGTTTCGTGTACCAGGGGTTTCGTGTACCAGGGGTTCATACAATTTCCTATTTGACTGTGTCTTGTTGTCCCCGTGGTTTGCCTTCAATAAGACCCCAAAGCGGGGACCCTTAAGAAAGGACACACCCAGTTTGGAGACGAATGCTGTCGCCTCTCGCGCAGGGCAAGGCGCCTCCTTTACCAGCAAAGGGGGCTGGCAAGGCGGGGCGGGTGGAGGACTTGCTTAGGCAGGACCCCTGAAGAAAACCTAGGGTCCCCGCGCACAACCACAACCCAAGAAGGGTTCTGAGAATGGTGGTAAGGGGGTCCTACTGATTCGCCCTACCTATGGATCGTCCCGCATAGTTGCTTTGGCCCACTGGTTCATTCCCAAAACTTAGGCCCTGTGGATTCCCTACTCAGCACCAGCAAGAGAAAGGTTTGGTTGAGGCCTTTGCCCAACGTGAATCGACCTGAAGACTCTGTTTCTTCATACTTAATTATTCATGAGCCCAAAAGATGATCACTTTGATTTTGAGGTCCTTTTGTAGTCTCACAGGGTATGTTTTGCTGACTCCGAACAAAGCTCCAAAGTGTTGTTTGGCAGTTTATGTTGTTTTAAATTCCAAGGTTCACCTCCAAAATGCGAGCGTTGTTTTGCTCGTTTGGGGCCTCATGGATCGGGAAAGTGTCCTTAGATCGCCTCCGGCATCAGCTTGCCGCGCATGACCTTGTCGCGGCAGTCTTGCGACTGCATTCCAAAGGCTTCATCGACTTAGATGTCAAGCGGAGAAGCCCCACTCCTCAATTTGACTTAGGATACATTTTACATTTTACCAGTGACTCAAAGTGAAGCAAGCAATACAATATACATTCTATAACTGGGCCTAACTCTAGTCATGACTCAATTAACTCTAGTCATGACTCAATTGCTGGGCAGTTGTCGGGAGGGCATACTTTAGTTTCTGCTGGGCATTCCAGTAGCATTCCCTCACTGCCGTTCAGGGATGCGCAAAAGCAGCGTCCAACCACAGACTTGTCATTGATACCTGGAGTTGAAGCTGCGAATGGATCCGCTGGTTTTAATGTTAACCTCGGATGAATCTGGAGGATCATACTTTTCTTGGGTGGCCCCCCCTTTTAGTAGGGAAATTTGCAAATTTTGCGAGGTTCCTCTGACCAGTAGTGTCCTTAGCAAGAAGCCAAAGTTCACATCAGTTGCTTTGCTGGGCACTTTCTCTACCCTGGTTTCATTTTGCCCACACTCTCTCAATTTCTTTTGCGGCGTTATACGACGTGTCAACCACCGAGAGTTCTGTTGGAGTAATTGCTCCATTGAGTTATAAGTGGTTTCCTTGGCTGTAACTGGAACTGCGAACCACACAAAATGTTAGCGTCGGATTCGTACGCCCTTCCCCCCCCCCCCCCGCCCCCGAAGGTCAAACTTCAGATTCAACGGGGTGCTCGGGAGACGGCAGTCTGCGGAGCAGGTATTTATGGCCGTTCTGCGGGATTGGGACGCATCCGAAATTAGGTCAAGTTTTAAGTGGGCTGGAAGTGAATTCGATTGACTGTTTCTGCGGGAAACATAGCAGCAGCATAGCAACTTGGCCGCAAGCCCATCAGGTTGACCTTACAGGAGATAAAGGGCCAGTTGAGTCCCCAAGGATTTGGCCCCATGCCCAGAAACCTGTGACCACGCCATTATTTGTTTTCCTTAAATTCTGGCAGGGTAGTCAACACATGTATGGTCTACTGAAGCGCCGCTCTTTATTTGTTTTGTTATGGCAAACCCAAAGGGGGGGGCTGTCGTGGCTGTTCCGGTTCCCACGACTTTTGGGCAAGAGTTTACCGATATGTGTGCCATGACTCACTCAAAGTCAAACTTTTAATTCGGATCAACAAACCACAACACTTTTTCCAACAATCACGGAGGCTGACAGCAGTGTTTTGGAAGACTCCATTCCTCTCGAAAAGGCCTCCTGTCCACTTCTATGGTTCTTCACTGTTCTCGGCATGTGTTGTTTGAAGTCTTTTTGGTGGCTGAAACAAACAACTTTTTTTCTCAGATGCCAAGGACTGGACAGTGTTGGACGGAGAGTAGCCACCCAAGGGAGCGACACGGATTGCTTGCAGGCGCCCAAGGCAGCGCCCAAGGCGCTACCCATAGGCCGGGTGAGGTTTGGGTTCTGTGCGGTTGGTTTTGTTGAAAACACCTAGGTCCCCCAGTGCACTTTTACCGTTTCTTTTTTTGGGGAGGGTTCCCCTACTAGACTACAGAAAAAAGGTACACTTATTCTGAGCTCTCCACTGCAGGACCTAGACACCCCCATTTGGTTGGTCTTAAGATGTGTCAAGGTGAAGCTAAACGGACGCCAGTCATGGTAGGGGCAGTTGGGTGCGGGCCAGAAGTTCGACTTATTTGCAATGTTCTCATCTAGCGGCACACATATATATATATATGTTTGAGCCCACATTGTTTGAAGCAAGTTGTTGTTTTGCATAGAAAGCCACTTGGTTGACATGTCATTCTCGATTAATCTCAGGTCAATCTACAGGCGCCCATTCTTGGGACCAGGAATGAATCGAGTCAGAAACGCTTGCGGCCACTTTACTGTTCATCTAACAGGAGTCCGGAACCCAAAAGCCAACCTTCTACCCTTTGGGTGGTCTTTCAGGTTCGGTACTCTCGGGATTGGTTTAAAAGGAAACCAAAAGGAACCCAACCATTTTGCAATTTTGATGTCCCCCCTTGACATATCTCGCTTTCCAGGGTTCAAGAGGTTGACAGCATTTGGCAGGGGATTTATGTCCACCAACCACTTTTGGATCGGTTCCGTATGAAAGCTCATAGCCAACTGAACCCCCAGACAAGTCTGAGGGTTTTTGTATTCCACCCTGGGATTACGCCCTTGGGAAATGACGAATGCTTGAAAATACCACGGTTTTATCCGGAAATGTGCCTAAATGGGGTAAATACCATTCCCAGGGTGTAATACAAAAACCCTTAGAACAAGGCTTTATCACGGTTTGCTAGGTGAGACATTCATCGCCATTGTTCAAAAGGTACAGCTTCAAGGTCGGACCAAAGAGCCACCAATAAGTTCGCATAGCTCCAAGTGCAAAACCTACTCGTTGTGTGCTTGTTGTTGGGAGCATATTGTCACAATCAAACAGAATAGATATAGTGTTGCTGAAGGCACCGTCTTATACCATATACCCGTTATCGTGATATTTCTCACCTCAGCTCCAAAACTCATACCTGTGCCCAAGCGCAGGTCGGCGCCTGTCCCTGAAGCCGCCGCTTCCCCAGACCAACTTGGTTCCTATGGCCCCCAAAGAGGAATTGGACCCCGGATTTTCAGAGACCCGAAACGGAAGCCTGTTGGCTTATAGCTTTGGCCTTTTATGGGGGGGAGTTCCTTCAAAATCAACGACCTGCCCCGTTTTCTGAGCCCCTGTGGGTCTGGGGTGGATGGGAGTTGCTAAGTTGCGGCTGCGCTCTATATTTCTTCTCGGCGAATGGCCAGGCTCCTAATTCGTTTGTCTCAACAGAGCGATGGGTTATCAATTGAAACTTTGGGGTCTATTGTAAGACATACGGTTAACTGCTGGTCTTGCTGTTGAACGGTTTGCGAAAGTGGGCGTGTCGACTTGTTTGAGATTTGTTTGAAGGGACATCCGGGAAATCGGAAGGCACTACCATTTGTGGGTCCAAGGTGGTTTGTGGAAGTAGGTTGGGGTACTTGCGTTTCCTGTAAAAACAACAGCCTCAACAGGTGTTTTGAGTTTTGCAAGCCGGACACTGGCCTAAACAGGTGTGTCATAAACCTGTGATCCCTGGTTGCCTTCCAAGCCCAAATCCCCTCAAAAAGCGCAGACCTGCGTGGGTTTGGCGTGCCGGGTAGTTCACGATGCTACCTCCTTGTTGAAACGGAAGCCGGTCAACCCAAAATTGCCTTTTCTTCCGCTGCAAATTAGCATATTCATTGTTATTGGCATGTGTTTAAGTGTTTTTGGGTTCTGTTCATGTTTGCGGGCTGGCTGCAAAACCAGCAAGGCT
This sequence comes from Effrenium voratum, assembly GCA_963377175.1. NCBI lineage: Eukaryota > Dinophyceae > Suessiales > Symbiodiniaceae > Effrenium > Effrenium voratum. Next base: position 9,765 of record CAUJNA010003420.1, read on the forward strand.
TTCTGCTCTGATGCCAAGCATTCGAAAGTCCTGGCCCCTCAAAGAAGGGGTCCAATTCCCAAAAGGGGATTCCTCCACGAGACGGTTTGGCCTCCATGTGCTTTCCCACGTACATCAGCAACCATCGATCCGTCGCAACTTGCAAGTCCTTTTGAGCATGTCTGAAAATAGTGGACCCCCAATGGGTGGTTTTCCCCGGAACTGTCCTTTAAAGCAACCCAAAAGGGCGACCCTTCGCCTCAAGAAATGACAAGCCTGACCAATTTCCCGCAGCCAGAAGTCGCCTCAGGAGCCCAGTGGCCGAAGCCTTCAAGACTCCTCGGACACAGGTGCGAGACTTGTGGCTCAAAAAAGCGGCACCAATGTTTGGGCCCCTTGGATGGAAACAAAAACAAAAATTGTGTAACCCCAGCTCTTTAGTTTTGAGCACCCACTTGTCTCCAGACAGCCCAAGCCCAGAACCCCCAGTGGTGCTTTTTTTTTGGAGAAGGATCACTTTAACATGAGTTACCAAAGAGTGCCCTTTGTTCCCTTGGCCACTTGTCTGGGGAAAATGGGTGGGGAGTCTCGGGAAGGTTTGTCACCAGTTTGTTCCATGGCTTGTTTCTCATGGCTTTTGATCCACGTGTTGTCCTTGTGGATGTTGAAATACGGGACCCCACACATGCACTCTTGCTGTTCTGTTGGTTTCAAGTGTAAATCAAGCTAGACAGGGCGTGGGTTTAGGTCGGTTCTGCATGACGTTGTCCTTCAAACTTGACACAAACCCAAAAAGGATGCCCATGAAGAGCCTCATGAAGGACCTGGAATTGAGGCTTTGGAATTAGTTGAGATCCAGGAACCAGGTCTTATTTGATTAGCTTGGTGTTAATCTGAAAGGTGTTATCATTCTGGGGACAACTTTAGCATGAAAGCTGAAGCGGACAGGGTGAGAACCCCTCCCCAACAAAATCAGCAGTTTCCTCTTTGTGTCGCGGTCAAACATTACAATGTGCAGCACCCTTTGGGGCTGACAGGACTGTCGTCGAACCAATTCGGAAAATTCGTCAACCATATCCAAGAGACACCATGGCCAAGACCTACATTTAAGCAGTTATCTTAGCTCAGGAACCCGACCACCACCCAAGCCTTGTTGTAGCCAAATAAGGCCATATAAAATCGTAACGGTGGGGCGGGCGGGGGGGGGGAGGTTTTTTGGGGCGGGGTGTGCCTCTTGGCTGGGGCCTACCGGCTGGGGTTCGTTCCCTGACCCTCGAGCCGAATTGATCACCAGGACACCCCCCGGGATGCGAGGAGCGGCAGGCTGGGCTAAAGCGTTAACCGTAGGTGGTCGCTTGTCTTGACTCTTAATAAGTATCCACTTGGGCCACCATTTTGGCTCAAGTGGACCTTTTGACATTTGGTCTTGTGATTTGAAATAGTTATACTGGCAGCGCTGGGCCATGGCTGATGTGCCAAATCGAAGGTACGCCAACCCCAGGCCAGACCTGAGGCCAGTGCGTGCCCAAATGGAAGCGGTTTGGGAGCATTTCTTCATGCTATGGACCATCCGAGCTGGCGTGACATGCAGGAGCGAGTACGAGACTCGTACGGCGCTCCGGCTGGACAGCTGCCAGTTCATGTGGACGGGCGTTAGCATGCTGTCCATGGCGAGAAGCCACCAGTGGAACTACGAGGCATCAGATCGTACATCCCTGCTCCAGGATGCAATACTTCAGCAGGTGCCAAAAAGATCCCGATTTTCCATTTCCGTCCTGCTGGGTATCTTTTGCAGCTTTTCAGCTGCGCAGGTGGTTCAGGATAACTTAAGCGACGTCCTCAAGGCAAGGACGCTGCGGGGCGCGGCAGAAGTGCTGGTGGCCAAGTCGGAGGCGCCAAGCGCGTTGTTCCCGAGCTTCAGCATTTGGGGGCGGGTGAAGCAGCACATTTTGCAGAAAAAGAACGTGGAGGAAGCCAAAGACTGGCTGCGCGAACAGAACTTCTTCGTTTCAGCGTATGCTGGACAACTACCCCTGCGAGACCAGGCCGGATGCACACGCAACAAGCGAGATGTGCTGAAGGAGTTTCTGGCGAAGGGTCTGCAAAGTGTCGGCGCCCTGTGCGCCAAGAACATCTTTCGCATCTACACCCGTGCCCGCGTCCCCAAGGTGCTCCTCAAAGAGGACTCCCAGTGGTCCCTGACTGGGCCTGGGGCCCGCAAGTTCTTGAACCTGGCTGCGGGGCGAGAAGCTAGCTTGAACACGGACACGTGCTCCACAGCGGCTTTCGAGCTATACAGCCGCGAGCTGCGCCTGGCCTGGCTGTCCTACCGGAGGGCGGGCACCCGATTGATCAAGCGCTATGGGGCAGAGACACTGGAGGGTCTGGCGCTGGCGAAGCACCTGAGCGACATGTCCACGACAGATGCCTTTCAGTTTCAGTGCTGCGAGTCCATCAAAGCACTGCAAACGTTCGAGCCTGCGCCGCCCGGGTTTCACTTTCCGGGGTGGATGTGGGCCTCCAACGTCCGGCTTCGCGAAAAGACCCCGGACCCGTCCAAGAAGCGATCTGCCGCATGCATTGAGTGAAAGAGAGACCCGGGATGAGGACTTGGGGCCCCCCGGGGCCTTTTCCCGGGTCTCTCTTTTGAAGTGCGTGCAAGGCGCCGGATCACACGTTTCTTGCCTTTGACGGAGGAGGTGTTGGAGGCCAGCTCCTGAAGAACCTGGACTTGGACCTCTTCCGTGAGAAGCTATTGGACAAGCTGGGTGCGGACTGGGGGAGACCCACACCGGAGCTCCCCCAGGCCCAGACCACTGCGGAGGCGGCGAAAGCGAAACACCAAGCCAGACAGGCGAAGGGCTCCCTCGAAACCAGGCTGCTCGCGCCCATAGCGCCTCCCTTCAGTGCTTGGCCTAGTCAGGTCCGTGTCGCCATTGAAACTGGGGTCTTCGAGCCGACAACGGCATGGAGGGACTTCAGCATGGACGACCTCACATCCCTCACGGACTCCTACCTTGAGGCCAAGGCGGTCATCTCGCTGGGTAGGAATCCCTTCCCGGCGGCCCTCCTGGCAGATCTGCCGGACCTGGAAGGGGTCCCCATGCCAAAGGCGGGGGGCTCTGGTGCGGCGTGCCCAGGTGCCGAGGGCCCTGACAGGCCGCCCACCATCTCCTCAGCCTCGGGCTCTGGCGGGACGAGCTCAGGTGCCGAGGGCCCTGACAAGCCGTCCGCCACCCCGGTGGGCCTGGACCCCTCCGCCCCTGGGTGCCGGACAGGTGCCGATGGCCCTGACATCCGCCCCAGGGGAGGTGAGGGCGATGAGGGGATCGTTTACCCCCCCATCACGGCGGACAACGTCCACGGCGTGGTGGGTAAGGACTACCGGAAGAAGAACTATCCGGTGGAGACGAAGCATGTCTTCTGGGCGCACATGGAGTGTGGCCTGGTCCTGAGCTCCGTCACCCCGTGGGAACTCATCCCGAAGACAAAAGGGGAGACCGGGGGGGCTACATGTGCAAGTATTGTAAGGGTACTGGCGTGCCGGGGGGGGGGCACCCGCCTCCTCCAGATCCGGGCCGGCAAGGCCATCTTGCAGCTGGTGTTGGACGAGCCGCCGGAGGGCCTCTACAACCGCTGGGTGAAGGAGCGGCTGGAGTACTACCGCCGGGTGGAGCCCTCGGCCCCGTTGCGGGACGTCTCCATCGTGGACCAGAAGGTGCCCAGGTTCAGATTCAGCCAGACCACCCAGACAGGCCACGTCTCCAATGCCATCTGGGAGCTGATTCTGCGGAATCCGGAGGCGGCTCGATGACATCGCGAAGGGGGCCGCGTGATGATGCGGGACAACGCCATCTTCCGGCACATCGTCCAGGACCGCGACCAGCCGGAACGGATGCGCAGCGCACCCCGGGGGTGGGACAGCTGCCGAAGGCGCTGATATCCCCCCCCAGGGAACAGAGCAGGCCCAGACTTGCACCAGGCGAGAGAAATTGGCGCGGCTTGGGCTGATCCGGGGTGCGTCTTGGTTCCCCTCTCTTGTCTGGTTTTCCCTTTTCGGGGCGGCTCCCTGGGTCCCCCCCCTTTTTTCCCCCGTTCCCTCCGTTTCGGGGTTGGCTTTCCGGGGTTTTGGGGGGCCCCCCTGTTGTTTGATTGGGGTTTGCACCTAGGGACTAACCCCCCGGCTCGAGTGGATCATGATGATGTGGAGGCCCCGCCTCCCTTCCCCGTTTGGGACGACCTTCCTCGGGGCGCCTACCGCGCTCCAGTTGATTTTGCATGACCTGGGATTTGCACCAGTGCAGTCGGACGGGGAAATCCTCGTGGCGTGCTGCCTGGAATGGGTCAAGAAGGACAAGGTCGCCAACCCGGCTGCGGTGGTCTTTGACCCGCGGCCGTGGACACGGATCGTGGGGCTGGCACCTGACGGCAACCACGTCCTGGTGGCCTCGGACACCTACCACTTGATCCTCACGAGGATGCTGGGCTCCCAACCACAACCGCTGGAGGAGGCGGATTTGGAGCTCACTACTAAGACCCTGCAACAACTTCTGTTTCGTGCGGCAGGCGCCAGGCAATCGCACACCTATTCTCCACTGGAAATGGAACAGGCCATCCGGGACCGTGAAGAGTGGATCCTTTCCGGATCGATTGAGGCCCCGGATGTCCTGGCAGTGGCCAACAAGTGGCGGCATTGGAAACCAGGGAAGATCAAAACCCAATTGCCGACATCTCAGAGAGCGTTGGAACAACACCTGAGGGCCAGGTGGTTGGAACGCCTCCTGGGATACTTCGTCCCCTTCCGGCACCAGATCCCCTACATGCACCAGGTGATGGGGGCCAGGGAGCTGGAGGAGTTTGGCCACCTCTTTGGTGATGCCCGATTCCGTACCATCCGGGCACACTGCTTGGCCTATGAGGGCATGCGCAAGATCGGCTTCCAGAACCTCCCCTGGACGGCTGGCGACGTCCGGTACCTCATGAACCAGGCGGTCACGTTGGAGGTCACTCCGGCGAAGCTCCAGAAGTGGTGGGGCACTTTGAAGTGGCTCTCCATTAAACTCGGCATGCTCAACGTTGACGAACACAAACAACTCCTGGAGAAGCGGAAAGCCATCCAGGAGACGCTGGTGGACACCCAGGTCAAGCCACAACGCAAGGCGGTGGTTCCGACCCGGGCAATTGTCTGGGCCCTGGAACAAGGGGCAGAAGGGGCCCCGCCGGAGAACCGGGTCCCGGAGCTGACCAAAGCAGTGGACAGGTACATCATGGCGATGGCCAGGTTCAACCTGGCCTGCAGTGCGCGCTTCAACGACGTGCAGCACACCTCGCCGCAGACGGTCAAGTCCACGAGCAACACCCTGGAGCTGCTGGCCTGGCAAACGAAGACCACGTCGGCAGTGGCCATCAAACGGAACCCGGTCCCGCTCATCGCCCCATTGTTCTCCTTCTCGGGGGCCAGATGGTGGATCCCCTTGGAGCGGTGGTGGAAGAGATTCAGGGCCTCGGAGGAGTTCCGCGAGATGGACTACCTGATCCCCACGATCAACAAGGACAGGACGGGCTTCATCCCCCGCCCAGGAACCCCAGACAGGTCCCTGAGGTGGCTTAAAGACGCCTTGGGGAAGCAGGGCGCGCCAGCCAAGGACGTGGCTGAACTCTCATGGTACTCCTTCCGGGTTTTCATGCCGGATTTGGCATTCCAGGCGCACATACCGAGGGACCAGCGCCAGTACCTGGGAAACTGGTTCAAGGAGTCCACGGCGGATGTCTACACCCGGGAGAAGCGACACGTGGTGTGCTCCATCTGGGACCAGGTCCTCCAGAAGCTCCCGTCCATGCAACTCGAGGCAGGAAGGGCGGTCCGAGTCGACCTCGGACATGAGGACTGGGAGGACAAGGTGGAGCCCCCGGCCTCACCGAAGGCCTTGTTCAAGGAAGTCCCGGACACACCGCCCTCGAAGGCCAGCTGGGATGTCATCCCTGCCGACAAGCCGACCATCACCAAGACGGCGGCGGATGAGGTGCCCCCGCCTCGGGGTCCACTGACGGTGGTAGCCACCACGGCCCGAAAGGGTCCCACCAAAGCTTACAGCATGCACCTACTGGACACAGAAGGGGTCACAGTGGGGTGCGGTTGGAGGCCGGGACCGATCAAGATTTCGGAGCTGGCGGAGCAGGACTTCCATGCTGAGCCGGAGGTGTACCTGGGATGCACCAGATGTTTCCGGCATTTCACCTTCCCGAACACGTGGATGGCCGTAGAGCCCTACGTAGCACAGGACTCCGAGGCCTCCATCTCCCTCTCCTCGGACACCGACGAGAGCGTGGACACTCAGTCGGACAAGGAGGCGGTCGTCCTCCCGGAAATTGAGTAAGGGGTGGACAGCGCAGGTGCCGAGGGCCCTGATACGCTTCCCCCCCATGCCTCAAGGCAAGGAGGCAGGGGGAGAGGGCGCAGGTGCCGAGGGCCCTGGTACGCCCTCCCCGGCACCCCCCCACAGGCCCAGCCCCGCGGCCAGCGGGGAGCGCAGGTGCCGAAGGCCCTGACACGCAACCCTGCAGGGGCCTGGAGGGGGAGACACAGGTGCCGAGGGCCCTGAGATGTTCTCACCCCTATCCCAGGGGGCCAGTGCCCCGGGAAACCAGGGGACACAGGTGCCGAGGGCCCTGAGATGTCCCCGGGCAGCCCAGGCGGCGGATTGACGGGGTCCGCACCGGGTGGACCGCAGCCGGACCGCTAGACGCACAGATGCCGAGGGCCCTGGAATGCGACAACGGGACCACACGGCATACGTGGAGGGAGGACCTCCCCAACGACCAGCTCGTCCGTTGGTATTGGCAGCTGATGCGATCCGTCCGTTGGGGATGGCATCAATTCTACTCCCATCAGCTGCTGAGGGGAGCTGCCCAGTGGAGCTGGGCAATCCTCCCATTTTGGCACAAACCCTTATTCGGCGAAAAGGATGCACCGTTCGCGATTAAGGTACCAGTAGCACCAATGTGGTGCTTTGAAGAGTCTGGGCTAAAGCGTTAACCGTAGGTGGTCGCTTGTCTTGACTCTTAATAAGTATCCACTTGGGCCACCATTTTGGCTCAAGTGGACCTTTTGACATTTGGTCTTGTGATTTGAAATCCCGCCCACCCACACCATGGCAGCGCCACCAGATGAGTTGGTGGCACCGCCACGGTCGCAGTGGCTAAGCTCCACAAGACTGCCAGGAACCTCATGGTCCTCAAGGGCATCCCGTGGTTCATCCAAGCGACACTGTCGGATGAGGGCTTCGTCTCGATGGAGGACCTCGCGACCCGGTGGGACTCGCCCGACCGTGCAAGGGAGACGGCGCCGAGGGAGTTGGGCTTCGCCCCCAACAACCACCACTACACGGATGTGACCTCCCGGCTGGTCGCGGCCCGCATGTTCCAGGTGGTTCACGCGGCTCAGCGATCCATGGGAGTTGGGGCGCATGCAACAGCGGGACCCGGGCCACACACGCCCGGGGACACCGCCCCGAATCTCACGGTCTCGTGCGAACGGGGACAGCTGGAGAGGGTTTGGGAGGAGAAGACCAAGCTCACCAAACCCAAGCTGGCCCTTCAAGGAAGCGACCAGCTGGTGAAGCGCCAGTTCAAGCTCTGCGCAGGAGGCGAGATCGGTTTCATCCCCATGAAATACCTGGTAAGCGCACTCCCGGAGCCAGGAGAACGGCCATGGAAGACCACCAAGAAGAGCACGGTTGATGGCTGGGACCGGGAGGATGAGGTGGAAGAGCGGGGCGAGCCCAAAACTCGCCACCAGCTCGAGAGGATGCACGCGGTGTTCCGCAACACCCTCCTCATGTGCGTCCTCTCGTTCCCGCAGTTCGGCCAGTTCGACATCACCCGGGAGGACTTGGAGAGCTGGTACGAGTGGTTCTATGGTGAGGACATCGGGGGCCGTTTTCCCCCGCCAGAGGACCACGTCCTGGCAATTGCCGAACGCAACGCATGGCGAAAGATTCACGAGAAGATGCATGAGGGCAACACCCTCAAGGCGGCCATGCTGTCGGTCAGGCAGGACACATTGTTCTGGACACGTGAGGTCTACGAGAAGATCAAGCCCTTTTCCAGGGGCCGCCCACCAACCAGGACATCCATGGACTACGCACCACCTCAGAAGGGCAAGAACAAGTCCAAGGGCAAGGGGAAGCCCAAGGGCAAGCCTGGGAACAAAGGGAAGGGTAAGCCCCCCCACCTGAACAATCAGGCGTCCCGGGGCGGTAGCAAGCAGGCAGCCACCGACCCGAAAGGGAACCAGTTCTGCAACAACTGGATGCGCGGGCGTTGCCCGGGCAACTGCGGCCGCACCCACAAGTGCAACCTCATCCTGGCAATGGGCCGCATCTGCCTGGGGGACCACCTCCCGCAGGACTGCCCGGGTTGACTAGGGGCGCTGACCCCTACCCCCCGGGAGGCCTCAGGTGCCGAGGGCCCTGATAGGGCCCGGGGGGGCGAGAAGGGGTGCAAACGCCCCAAGCAGGCACAGAAGCCCCCTCCTGCAGGTGCCGAGGGCCCTGACACAGGGGGGGGACAGGCCAGTTGGCGGCCATCCTCGGCGGAACAAGGATGGGGACGGCAGAACCAGCGTGCACAACGCCCTCGCCGTGACCAGCACAGCCATACAACCGGCACAACGGCGGCGCCTCAGTCCCGAGCCACAGGTGCCGAGGGCCCTGATAGGGCGGGGACGGGACGGTTCCCCGCAGGTGCCGAGGGCCCTGACACGGGGGGCCGCACCCAGAAGGCCCGAGTGCCGGATGTCTGGCAGCACACCGCAACGCCAAGGGACACTCCCAGGAGGCAGCCGATCCCACTTCCGGCGCCCAACATCATCAAGCAGGGCCCGGTGGTTTTCCACAAGAGCTCGGTGGGGCTGAATGAAGGGGGCCAACGCCTTTCAGCTACCCCCCTGACAAGTCCGACGGAGCCGTCACCGGGATTGGACATCTTCCCGTGGATGGAGAACATCCCTGAGCGTCTGGTACAGCGGTTGAGATGGACACAGGGCACATCGCCCAAAGTTCCATCCAGTGGGCCCATCATTGTCCTGCTCTATGCAGGCAAGGAGGACCCTACTTCCTTGGACAGCTGTCTTCATGCCAACTACCCACACCTTTCCAGCATGGTGGTGGCGGTAGACATCCTACGGTCTGGACCCAAGGGGGACCACGATATGCTCCAACCCGAGCTGTATGGAGCTCTTTGCACGGCAGCAAAGCAGGGCCGAGTGGTCTTCATTGGAGGAGGACCCAACTGCAGGACATGGTCCATCCTGCGCCACATACCAAAACCGGGGGCTCCCACCCCGGTGCGAGGGCGCACTCCAGAGACACTCTGGGGCCTTCCACACCTGGACCAGGCCGCCCAGACTCAACTTGATGATGACAGCATCCTCATTCTGAGACAGATGTACATCACCAGCCTGGCAAGGGCCTCACGAGCGGCGGTTTCTCTGCCAGGGCCCAGGTCCTTCCTGGAACACCCGGAGGACCCAGTGGTGAGCAGCTCGCTGCCCAAAGCCAAGGAATGCTCATCCTTCTGGATCACAGAGGAGGGGCAGCTTTGGATGGAGGAGAACTCCTTGACAGCAATCTCCTTCGACCAGTGCCGCCTGGGCCAGCTGGTCAAGAAGGCCACTACGCTGGCCACGGATCTCCCGATCCAGGACTGGGATCAAATGCGGTGCACGCATCAGTCACATGTGGGCACCAACGAGTCCTCGACTCTTAGCAGATACCCTTGGGATATGATGGCAGGCCTGGCCAAAGCCATCGCTGTGTCACTCGCAGCGCCGGGACACATCCGGATCCCCTCACAATTTCCGGGAAACCCCAAGGGACCACCTAAGGGGCGGGGGTCGGACCCCCCGGAAGGCCATTCCCCCCGGGGAAAACGGGGGCCCAGTCAAGGAGGCGGTCCCTCCTCATCACACCAGGGCTCAAAGCCCGGAGGCAAGAACGCCCCGAAGCCCCGCCTGCACGGGCAGTTCCACCCTGAGGCAGACACCGTAAGCCCTCGTGGAACAATGAACCCAGACTTCCCATCTCCCATGCCCCCGATGGCCGGAGATGCGGAACAACTGGGGAAGGAGGGACAGGGGGACCAGGTCCTGGACCGCCCCGAATGCCTGCCCGCTTTCAGGGTCCCACACCTCACTGACCGGGTGGCGATCGTCCAATTGGGTTTCCGCTCACGCCCCCTGAGGGACGGGGGGGGAAAACCTTCTGCAGGGAGGCTCAACCCCCCTTTTCGGAGAATTTCCCCATTGGCTACTTTGGGCGCCTTGATCATGACCCTTACCCGTCCCTGGATTGACAAGGTCCGAATGTCCCTGGCATCAGGTGCCACCACACACCCCTTCCAGGAAGCCGACCTCGAGGAGCTGCGGGCTATCCTAGGACCGAGGCACCTCCATGAACGATGCCCAGGACAACCCTTCCTCCTGGACTTAGTGTCGCACTTGGCATCCCTTTCAGGTGACCCTGATTGGGAATTCCCCCTAACACTGAAAGAGGGGGTCCCCTTGGGAGTCTCGGACCCCACCTTGACCTCCCCGGGAGTTTGGCCCACTAAGGAGGAGCTTAAGGGAGAAGCCTGGCTGGGGGAAGATCCCCCCCCGCCAGTGGCTCATGATAACTACCCAACGGCTGAACTCTTTGCCAAGGAAATCGAATCAACCTTTTACGAGGAACGAGCCTTGGACATGGTGGACGGGCCCTTCACTCGCTCCGAGGCGGCAGAGAGGTGCCGCTGCAAACCGGAGGAACTTTGCCCGGGCCCCCTTGCAGGGATTGATGAGTCGGACAAGATCAGGACGATCTATGATGGCTCAAAAGGGGGAGCAAACGCACACATCCAGGCTCACACGGAGGAGAAGACCACCGCACCGATGGTTGGAGACTGCCTCCATGCCATCCACTGGCTCAGGACAGCGGCGGACCATCCTCATCTACTCCGAGCCCCATCCTCGGGCACTGATGAGGAACCTAGGGATGTTCGCCAGCCGGTGCAGGGGCAGTTCCCAGGTGCCGAGGGCCCTGAGAGGGACCCCCACAGCACCAGCCTGCCCCCAGGTGCCGAGGGCCCTGATAGGGGGGAACCCCTGACGTGGCAGCCGCCGACACGGGGGGAAACCTTCATCATCCTCAAGGCGGATGTCACCAAGGCCCACAGGCGCATAAAAGTGCTCCAGAAAGACTGGAAATACCAGGTGGCCTGCATCCAGAACCGGTGGTGGGTCAATAGAGTGGGCACGTACGGCATGGCCTCGGCACAACTGTACTGGGGAAGAAAGGCATCCTTGGTGCTCAGACTCTTGTACTACATCTTCCCTCAGGTGGACTGGCACTTAGTTTTTGTGGACGACTACTGCTGGGTCCTCAGATGCAGCAGGGCGGACTGGGACGCCACAGCCATCCTGGCCACTCTTCTGGCGCTGGGAGTCCCGCTTTCTTGGAAGAAGACGGCGCTCTCCCCGGTCAATACCTGGTTGGGATTCGTGGTGGACCCAATCACGCCCTGTGTGCTGCTGGCTCCAGTCAAGCACGTCATAATCCTGGCCACTCTCAAACGGCTGGCCCAGGGGGACATCTTTACCAGCAAGGAGGTGGAACAAGCCCTGGGCCGGATTCAATGGGCTACTTCGGCGTGTCCATTGACGAAACCTTTCCTCCAGCCCTTTTGGAGCTGGAAGAAGGCCTGCACCACTTCGGGCAGGCCACCGAAGCTGGTTCGTGCTCTGGCCATCCTTCTGGGGAAGCTCTTCAACCAGAGGTTCCCACTGGCATCTCCATTTGCTCCCACACTTCCCTGGACGGGGGCATCTGATGCGGGAGCTGGCAAACAGGCGGACCATGCATGGGTTGGTGGTTGGTGCTCGGACGTGCCCAACCCCGACAAGTCCCGCGTGAAGTGGTTCCAACACAGAATCACACCGGAGGGCGAGCCGTGGGCCTTCGCTACTGGGGACCCGCAGCGAGCGATAGCGGCCTTGGAGCTCTTCGGCCTCCTCCTTCTGGTGAGGGCTGCTCTGCTTTGTGCAGCCGGCTCGGTTTCTCACACTAGGATTCTGGTTGCTAGTGATAACCAGGGAAACGTTTTCTCCCTGCTCAACGATTCCACTCGCAGGATGCCCAATGCGGCCATCCTCATGGAAATTGTGTTAACACTGCATGACCACCAGGTCATGTTGGGACCGTCGCATGTGAAGCGCGACTTTAACACATGGGCGGATGAACTTACTCATCCGGACCCGCAATTTCCGACTGAGAACCGGGTCTTCCCCTCAGTCGAAAGCGAATTGATCAAGCTGATCTTCGCTACTTTCCTTCCTCACCCATGATGCCGGGAGGGCATCCGGTGAGGTGGGAGGATTCCTCCCTCGCTGTGGGAGTGGCATCAATTCTACTCCCATCAGCTGCTGAGGGGAGCTGCCCAGTGGAGCTGGGCAATCCTCCCATTTTGGCACAAACCCTTATTCGGCGAAAAGGATGCACCGTTCGCGATTAAGGTACCAGTAGCACCAATGTGGTGCTTTGAAGAGTCACGGGAAAAAAAAAACTTTGTATGCCTCTGTGACCTGATTTTCGGATGTGGAACATCGACACTTTACGTGGCCATGTATGATAGATGCCCTTTCAAACCAACAGGGGGAAATAAATCATTACATTGTGTTGCTACAATGTGTATTTGTTGCTGATTCTGATTTTGAGGATAATTATAAGCAGCGTGTGTTGAGCAAATTCAAAGTTAATCTCCTTTTTGAGGTGTGATGTTCAAGATGATATTTAGGGCGCCCTGTCCTTGGGTTTCGCAAAAATGGTTTTTGTTTGACACCAACCCAACAAGGGCACGGTCTAAAAAACGCACCCATAACTTACCCATAACGTGTTGAGTTTCTTTAAGTTCCCGAGCTTGCGATCTACGTACTCCCGCCAACAAGCAGTATTCTACGTTCCACCTTCAGGGGGTTGTCAGGTTGTCAAGCAGGCGGACATGTTTTCCTTTGTTTTGCTGTTGCGGCATTGGCAGCGGGTGGCTATGCTCACAAACAGGATATATGGGCGCTTGATGCAGACACTGGAAGGTGAATCCAACCTGCTACACATCTAGAATTGGAGCAGTACGCGTTCCAAGGGCCAACAGGGTTTGTCATGCGACCGGGAGACCCGCGGGACATCCAAAAGTTGCGCTGGAAAATGAGCCAATAGATCTGCGCCCCAGACTTTTCAAGGTCCAGGGGGTCAGTAGCTGGAGGGGGCTGAAGCCGTAGCAGGCTGTGTACCTTTTCGTGAGGGACATCAAGACAATCGAAGCAACCACAAAATGGCGCGGTCCTCCAATTTCGGTCTGTGTGTGTTTGTATTTTCGGTCTGAGTATCCTGTTTGAGGGTTCCCCGGAAAACCAAAAGGAAAGCAGACATTTGAGGGGGTTCCTGTTGAGACAAAGACTTATGCGCGCAGCCTGGCAGCTCGGGTTTCCTTGAACATACTGCTCGGAGTTCTCAGATTTGGGCTTAGGCGTTTGGGGTTTGTCTCAAAGGGGACCTCCAAAATGGCCACGGTTTCCTTTTGGCTTCCTTTTCTTCTAGGTCCCCCAGTAGTGCCCTTTTACCGTTTCTTTTTTTGGGGAGGGTTCCCCTACTAAAGTAGACTACAGAAAAAAGGGTACCCTTGTTCTAACCTCGCTACTGGAGGACCTAGTCTTACTTCCTTGGACTGTACACGTTTGCGAAAGACCATTTCCGGTGCCAACAAAGTTCAGACTGTGGCTGTCAGGAAGTGAGTAAGCCCAGCTTCATTTTGGGGTTCCCCTTAAAACGGCAACCATTTTACCACATTCCCAAGACGTGTCCAACGCCTCGATGCTTCTCTCTCGCGCAGGCTCCAGGAGGCCGCTGGGCCGACGGGCCGTGGAGTCGCCAGTTGTCGCTCGTTGATTTTGGCTGGAAGAGCGTAACTTGACGATCCCTGAACTGGTGGTTTGGATGGGTCTTGGGTTGAACCCCAGCTCCTTGGATTCTGCGACGAGACTTGAGTTCCTGTTGAAGCACGGAGAAGTAAAACAAACCACCAGCACCACCAAAACCAAGGCCGATCCTTTTGAATCCCCCGAGGCCCCTCCCCGCCAAAACCAAAGCCATCAGCTGAGAAGGTGATGCCAACCCATGGCAGCCTCCAAGCCCAAAGTCTCTCCGAGGGGTTGAAACGCCTTCAAGCCACAGATCAGACCTTGGCCCGGGGGATCCTTACTGGGTGGTAAGGTCCCTGGGCTCTTTCATTGAAGCACCTCGCTTGGCTTGCCGAAAGCGAAAGCGAAGTGAGATCTGACCCGTTCTGGTTTTGGTAGGGTCGATCTTCGGTACATGGCTTCCTTTGGCTGTGTCGAAGTGCTCTCTTTGGGCCCAGAGTTTGTCCACGATCGAATGGGAGCAGCCAGAAGTGCCGACTGGGATGCGAGCAACGGGCAGCTTCCAGATGGCCCATGAGGGGCGCGGAGCTTCTTGCTGCACTTCGGCTGGCCTCCAAGACTCCGGGCGCTGTATGCCAGGTCTTCAACACCATGATGCTTGCTCTTGGGGCTGACCCCAGTTATACCTCACCCATGTGGAAGTCAAAAGGTTTTTTTTGGGAGGATGATAACGTGTTTTGTGTGGACCTGCAAGCTTATTTTATGATGTAGACGATCTTTTTTCTTTGGCCAGAAACGGTGTTTCTTCTCGCTGCATTGATGTGCAATGCAAGAGTGGTCCACTTGAGTCTCTGTCTTTTGAGGCTACCCTTTTCACCTTTCTTGAAAGGAACTTCCCAAAGGAAAACCACGGTTTTGAGGCTACCCACTTGGGGTGCAGGGCGCCTTGCCGAGGATAGAAAGCGGACACGCGCCGAAACTGCAGCATTTCGCCCTGGGCCTGCGAGCGTGCGGGGCCTGCGCGGCGTGGCGAGATGCCATCGGCGTGTTGCAGATGACGGGAACGGCGCGGCTGGCGCCGGACAACCAGCTATTCCACGGCTTGGTGATGGCATCTCAGATGTTCGGCATCACTGTTCTCGGCGTGTTGTTTGGTTGTTTATGTGTGGTGGGTGTCTAATCTAAAGAACATGTTTGTTGCTCACATGTTAAGGATTGAACGATAGGGATTCCGTTTGACTTGTGTGTTTGCATTGTCAGCTTCACACAAATGTGTCTTTTCTCGAGATTGAGGACCCGGGTGTTTGGCTTTCTTTGGGGTTTCCCCCTGAACAACGTGGTAAAAGGGGCCATGTTTCCAAAAATGTAATACGCTCACCCATTTTGGACCGTAGTCGAAAAACGTGTCCTTTGGTTGGGGGCAGCCGCGGCAGTTCAGGTCTTCGGGCTTGTTGTTGGTTCAGCCGCGTTGCATTGTTGAGTGGGGCACCAGTGCTACGTCTTTTTCAAGGAAGTCTTGCAAAGTTGGTGGAACATCCAAGTGTTTACACCCGGAACTGAAAAAGGAAGCAGAGCAAAGGTTGACTAGGTGGTGACCGTGACTTTTCGGGGTGGGTTGCAACTCTGGTTCTTGCAGAGGGTACAATGCCTTGTTTCTCCTGGCTGTGCCTTTTCTCTGAGGGTAGACTACTTGGGGTTGCTTTGATTGAGGGGAAGTCAAAGGGACATCACGATTTTGAAGGTTCCACTCGATTTGAAGATGAACACATTCCCAAGATTCAACCACTCGGACTGTCAAGCAACTAGGCCAGGCGGTTCTAGTACTTGAAGCCAGATTTTGAGCCTGCTTTCTTAGTAGATGGACAGGGCTCCTGAAAAGATACATTTTGCCCATTTGAAACATGGCTTTTTCCACCAAAAATAAAGGGACACCACCATTTAACAAGGCAATGTTCAGGTGTATAATGTAAGGATCCCTGACGGAGTTCAAGCGGCAACTGAGGTGTCCAAACAAGCTGGGAAGTGGCAAGTCGCTGTTCAGCTGCTTGAAGACATGCACATCGCCCAGCAGACACCAGATGCTTGCTGAGTAACACGGTCATTTCATGGCTGGTCTCAAGGGTGACCCCGAATCGCCGCTTAGACCTTTTCTGGGGTAGACTTAGGATACATTGTACATTTTACCAGTGACTCAAAGGCAAGCAAACAATAGAATATACATTTTATAACTGGGAGTAAGTCTAGTCATGTTTTGGAAAGACATTGTGCTTGTCCATTCCTACAAAAGGTCCAGCGGCACTTTGCTCAAGGGGCTTGGAGCCAGCCTGATTTGTACCGTCGCTGACCTGGGTCCTGTGTAGTGATCTACTTTGTTCGAGGTGAATTATAGGATCCAATATTTGGGTTTGCCTCTAAAAATAGGGGAACTCCTGAACGGGTGGTGTCCCACCTTCAAAACCAACCCCTATACTTGGTAATCATTTGTCGGGTATCTCGATTTGAGAAGATTAGAGGCTGGCCTGGGTCATTTCAAGAACGTTGATGTGCAATTTGTGGTTTCAGGGAGGAGCTTTCCATGGCTCAAGAGTCTTGGGCGTCAAATCCCCAAGCCACCAATGGACCAAAGCAAAACAGCAACTGAGGGCAACTTGACTTTTTTCAATTAGGTGGATTTGCCGGCTTGCAAGCCTTTGGTGCATTTTGCTTGGAGGACGTTTGCTTTTTGCCAACCAATGGGTTTTCCATTAAACCACTAAAAGAAAAAACATTTAGCAGGGGAGCAGAAAGCAACTGAGAAGCTATGAAGCCGAGGACGTGGTCAGCTACAATGCGACCATGAGTTCCTGTGAGAGAGGCTCGCATTGGCACGCGGCCATTGGACTTTTTGAGTCCATGCAGGAAGCTAAGCCAGGAGCTGAGCAAACTTTGTCTCCGTTTCGCCCGTACTTCTAGTGGCATGGGTGCCGCTTGGTGGCTCCCGGCCATCCGGTTCCTTAGCTTTTTAGCCTTTTAGTGTTTAGTGGTAGTTTCCTTTTAGCCCACTAACAGTTTAACTTTTAGTGGGGGATCTGAGGGCAGCCCAGGTGCCCTTTTTCAGGCTTATTACAAATGGAAACCAAAGGGAACCCACCCATTCGCGCATGCGTGGGGTCAACGCCTTTGTTGCTTAGAAGTGTTTGCTGACCTTGTAAAAAAGGGGCTGTCCAGTTGTCAACGTTAGCTGTCCTCTACAGTAGTCCAGGGGTTGACAGTGGGTGCTCACCAACTTACCAGACCCTGTCGGTCTAGGATTAGGAAATGTGGATTACTCACCAAAATTCAATGTCACGTGGGCCCCGGGGCTTGAGTTCCTTCGGATGGGGTTACCTTTGAAACCAACCAATCAGTACATAAAGTGTTTTGCTTAGTTCTTTTTCCACAAGTAAAAACCACCATGCATCTGAGCTGTTCGTAGGTTTGGTCTGAGCCAGGGTTGATACAAGACAATCAACCGGCAGCTAGCAACGTACCCACCCAACGCCCGATGATCTGCTATATCATAGTCAACTCTCTGTAACATTCCCTTGTCGTTGATTTCTTGGAATTGACCATGAGTTGATAAAAGGCAATAGCATGCGACACATATTCCTGATTCCAGCTTCACTGAGGGAACACAACGAATTATTAGCTTGGCTCACAAGTGTTGAATTGTGCAAGTGTATGGCGGTGCAGTGTTGTAGGTCACCCCCTTTTTGTTGACTGCATTTCCCCCCCCGGTAAGAAGCCTCCATGAATCATAGAGGAGGTTCTCTCTTCTCCCTCGGAGCGGAGCTTCCCACAAATCCCCATGGCGAACTGTTGAGGCGCCACTCCATTTCAAAATTGGGGATCCAAGAATGGTATCTCTCTTTCAAACCATTCAAAAGGGTGCTTCATAATTTTAATCCCAACAAAGGGTCCCCAAAAGTCCCGTTGCTTTCCCCCCAGAAACGTCAAAATAAGTTGGTCCCCCGAATCCGGGTTCCTCACTCGGTTGGTCTCCACCGGCCGGGCCAGGAAGCAGAGGTCACTCCATCCAGGGTTAGCCACAACGCGACATGGCGCAGTGGCAATCTTTTTGGTTTGGAAGGGTTTCCCTTGGAAGATCTTGGAAGCCCTCTTTTCCATCTTGGTTGGGGCTCGTCGAAAGCATGGTGTTGAGCCTCACGAACTCTTTCATGGGTGTGCGTCAAAGTAGGGAAACCTCCAAAAAGGTTTCTATTTAGTTTCCTTTGAAACTGTCCAAACAAGGCTACCTTCAGAAAAAGACACACCCATTCTGGCTATTCATTCTTATCCACCCTGCAAAAACCGGACCATAGACCTCCAACGTAAAAAACAACATTTAGTTGGCACTAGCTGAAATGAATTTACACTGGCAACACTTCAGGTGAAAAGTCGACGCCGAAATAGGTACGGGAAAGCTGCCGAACAACTTTTGCTACCCAAGCTCCAGATTTGTGTGTGTGTGTGTGTCCAAAGGAATTGAACCTCAAACTTGAGCAGTTCAAGAAGCGATCCTCGCTCCGGAGTCGTAGGCGGGCTTTAGTACAGAATCCTTCAAACAAATTTCTCTGGGAGACCTTGGGAGAGGTTGGAAGGCCTCGAATTTGGAGTTACAACCAACCAACAAACAAGGAGCCTTCGGCTCTTATCTTGGATTCCTGGATGGGGTTACCTGTAAAACTTTGGAAGCCCTCTTTTCCTGAATGCGAGGCAAAGGGTTCTCGTTTTAGAAAGGTGTTTGGGTCAGCTTGTGTTCGCGGGATGCGTCTCTGCGTCCGCAAGCGGGCGAAGGCTCAGAATGTGTGATACGTCGGCTGCGCAGTTGTTTGAAAGGCTGCGCGTTGCGTCGTCGTGCCACTGTGATTTGCATCTCAGGCGTGGTCCATTTGAGGTGTCTTTCTTGGCAGGCGCGTGCAAGCGTTTGCGAGAGTGTCATTTTTGCTTGCCCTGCCCGTGCAACCCGTTCGGTTTGCGAAGCTGAACGCTTGACAAAATCGGTCGAAATCACCCTGCGCTGCAGTCCCGCGCTAATTTTTGACCCGCGTCGTAAGCGTGTCTGATTTCGTGGCAGGTGCAGCAGTTTGAGCGCCTCTTGCTGCGTCTGAAGCTCACTTTGCGCAACAGGCGAAGCACTTTGGAGCGCTGTGATCAAGTTTCGTGGCAGGCGGTCGCGCGTTGAACGCAGAGTCGGATCACGAGGCAGCGGTTGCGCGGTGAACGCAGAGTCGGATCACATCTCACCGGAGAAGATGATTTGCGTGGCAGGCGCAGTGCTGTGGAGGGCCGCATGCTGATTTCGTGGCAGGCGTAGCACTTCCGATCATACACTGGGTAAGACAGGTAGATAGAAAAGATTAGACTGAACTAGAATAGAAACGATTAAGTTTCATTACATAGGTAGACAGATCGATGGCTGGGGACAGAGTAGATCAGATTGGAGGCCAAGTGTTAGATTAGATAGAAAGCAACGTTAGACAGGCGGATAGATCGGTAGATAGACAGATAGGCAAATGGATGAGAGAGAAGGGGCTTGCGGAACAAAAATGAATGAAAGGTAGGTCGATGGATGGAGAAAACCGACAGATAGATAAACAGAGGTACAGAGATGGGAGAGACAGGTAGGTGGATAGAAAGATGGATAGAGACAGGCTAGCTGGGCTAGCTCAGACTGGATTAGAGAAGATGGTTCGTTCGGGTCAGATTAGAATAGACCGGACTGGATGGATAGCCGGGTAGGCCGGTAGGCTGGTAGGTAGGTAGATGGACAGATTCGTGGGTAGATGTACAGATGGGTAGATGGACAGATGGATAGACAGATAGATAGTAGACAAAAAACAAGAAACTGGGATAGACACATCAACAGGTCAACCGGCAGGACCATGGAGAGGTGGGACACTCGCACACAACGGTAGCTCGGGTTCGGCCTTTAGCTTTAAACCCAGCTGAAGAAAGAAAGGGCACCCTTTTTCCACCATGCCCACTGGGCTGAGGCGATCATCAGCTGCTGTGAGAAAGGTGGCCAGTGGGTTCGCGCATTGGACTTCTTCCAGCGCATGTCGACGGCACGAATAACTCCAGATGTCGTCAGCTTCAATGCGACCATCAGCTCGTGTCGAAGCTCGGTACACGCGAATTTCATGATGGCATGTTTCCTTTTTGATGTGACCAAATCGCCCCATTTATGACCAATGGCTCAAATTGCGTTTTTCCATCAAACCAACAAAAGACCTTTTGCTTGCTCGGGGCCAAGGGAGCAGCCCTCTAACAAACGGGTTCCCACTGCGTGCAACAAAACACAATGTGTATTTGTGAAGCCATTGCTGAAACCCGTTCAACAAGTTGCCCAACTGTTGACCTTTCAATCAAACCCCCAGTGCGCCTTGCGGTCCTGCTTTGTTTTGAAAAGCAGGGAATTGGGGGTCGAACAAAGTGCCCTTCGAAGAACTAACTAGTCAGAAGGGTCTCATTGGAGTGTTTTCCATGGCCACACCAGTCATTCAATCCAGATACCTGTTGTGTCAATACACATGGTCGGCGCCAGACTTGAGTTGTGAATGAACAAATGTTACAACGGATTTACGCCATATTCCACTTGAGAAATAGCAAGGGATCAACAAACTACTAAGACAACTTATTGATTCGTAAGGGACCTCGTGGTATCGCAGGCTTATACTCAGGGCTCAAAAACCCCTTTGGGCCAGTACCCCTTTCCGGCAAAACTCTCTAAACCAATCTGGAAAGTGGTAATGTGGCTAGGACGACGCTGCAGTTCACCCCCCCCCCCACTGCGTTCAAACTTTTGCATCATCGCAGTGAGGACTAGACGGGCAATGGCCCACGGCCGTGTCCCTGCTGGGAGGAATGCCTGGGCAGACGATCTCGCCAGACGTGATCAGCTACAATGCTACAATCAGCTCCTGCGACAGGAAGCTCGGTAGAGTTTGATCCGTTTTTTGTCCAAATTTGGGGAAAGTACTCACAAAATGTCAGGTGTGGTTGCCATTGTTTGACAAGGATCCCTGGGAACAATTGTAAGGGAAGTAGTCGGTGAAGCGAATGGACCTATCTTATATTTTTGTGCTTCAAGCATCACCGATTGCACCTCTTCAATGCAAGTTTTGTTTGTCGGCGGTGACATGCGAATGGCAAATTTGTTCGGAGTGGGTTCGCTTCTATCAAGCGAAAAAAACGGGGTTAGATTTCTGCAGAGCTGCACAAATGAAGCCACCTCGGCTGAGCAGCGCCCAATACCTCCATTGGTTCTACCTGGCTTAGTAGGAATTATATTTGTTCCTACATAACACAAGCTTTACCAAATGGAACGTCCTCCCACAAAGAGAACACCAAAACCAAGACTCCGAAGATCGGCAGGAGTTGCCCTAGGGCCAAGCTTGAACCTTTTGGGCGTCCCTGCCATACGTCACCACAGGTTTTTTGGGGAGAGCTTCAGTGGAGTTCTTCTTTTTCTTGGTGGGTTCATGTGGGTTTCCCAATCATCCTCACCCAAAGGAAGGTGGTGCCTTCCAGGTCACGACTCTGAGGATGTTTGGGTTCCCTGAAAATCCTCACCCAAAGGAAGGTATGTCTTTTATGAGGATGTCACGACTCTGAGGAAAGGGAATTGGCAGCTGGCGCTGGGCTTGTTTGAAGATATGAAAAGAGCCAGACTATCTCCGGACCTGATCACCTTTAATGCGACTCGGCCGATGAGTCCCAAATGAAAGCAAGGCTCCCTTTGCTTTCCATTTGAACCAACTCCCAAAATGATACCCTCATAGAACTGCCATTTTTGCAGGTGGTTCTAGCGCTTGGTTTCATGGGGTCTAGTGTGAGGACCTCAAAAGTTGGTTTGCGAAGGAAGGGTTCTTAATTCCAGTTTTGTTTAGGATTTATAGCTGCTTGCCCTGAAGCAGCCCCAAGTAATGTGTGGACCTGGAGGTTGACTCCAGCTAAGTCTTCAACCATCATTCTCAGCCAAACCAGCCATGTTCGGTTCTTGGGTTTAGTTTTGCTGGGCAAAACCAACTGTTTGCAAACTACTAAACCATCAGGGTGGTTCTCGAACAGATCCTTTTTGGGATGGGGCACCAAATTTGAGCGTTCTTGCTTGAGAAAACAATCCGCCAGAGCCGCGCAACGCCTTTCTTTGGGCCATATGGGAGGGCCATGTGCCAGAGCCATTGGGTGCGCCAACCACCCTTCCGAAGCTTCCCTGGTGAGTTTCATAGCGACATGAAATGTGTTTGCCGCTTTTCGACGGAGAAGCGCGGACGACTTTCTCAGTTCCGGGACCTGACCCTTGTTGGGAAGATCATTTTAGTGGCAAACAACAAGTTCAGACTTGCCGGATCTCGATCTGAAGGGAGCTGGGAGCTGGAAGTTTGAATCTGCGGATTGGCCTTGCTGAAGTTGCTGAATTGGTGGTTTGGGGAATTGAACCCCTGGTTCTGGAGGGTAAATCGCAACAATCCCGCCCGAGAACACCGGGCCAAAAAAAACACCAAGCCAAACCACCAAGTAGAGCGCAGCTGGTGGAGGGAAAATCGGAAAGCAGGGGGGGGGAAAAACGCCCCAGAACAAATCCAAACCATCAAACAGAAGCTGACGCTCTTTGTCGTTTTTTTCTCGAACCAAGGCGCTGCTGAGCTCCTGCGAGCGCGTGGGCCAGTGGCAGCGGTGCTTGAGACTGCTGGAGCTGCAGCGGAGCAGCCGCATCGACCCGGATGTGATGAGCTACAGCGCTGCTGGGCTTCGATGTCCAATATGTTGTAAGGCAGACCATTTTTTTTGAAGCACGCCATGTGAGTCACAATCAAAACCGTTCGGGTAGATGATCCGGTTAGTAAGGGACAATCCCAACCATAAATTGCTGCGGCCGCCTTCTTGGATCGACCATTTTGAAACCGGGTTTTGATTATGACTCATGTGAAAATATCAGTTTTCCCGTTTGCCCCCTTTTTTGAGAAGCTTGCAGGCATATGTCGGGAGCCCGGATTTTTGTTTCGACTTCGCCCTCCGGGCTCCAAAAACAAAACGCCTGAGGCGTGCGTGAGCGCGAGCGAGAAGGCTCAGCACTGGACCTTGGCTCTTCGTTTCTTCGAGGACCTTCAGCGAAACGTCCAGGCGGATGTCATCAGCTACTCCGCGGCGGTGGCGGCGTGGCAAACCGGCGCCTGGAACCTTGATGGCCCCACACCCGTGAACATCCGATTCGATCCAACCACTCAAATAGGTCCTAACATGGGTGGCGAATTCACCGAAAACCCCGAAAAAAATGGGATCCTAAAACGGTTTTGACTGACCCACAGCCACATGAGTCAATTCCAAGTGACGGGATGATGTTGATACCATATTTTCCTCAACTCCAATTTATTCATAGGGGGTTGGGGCCCCTTCCAAAAGTGATGATTCCCCACTAAACCCAGGGACCACAAGAGATGATTTCCTATTAAGGGACACCCCCCATTGATCAACCGGGGTTGATGAATATAGGGTCAACATTGGGGGTGCAAGTGATAGCAGTGATAGGTTTTCAACGGCCGGCAGGGGTATCACAGAATCGCCCCGTGGAGCTTTGGTAAAAAAAAGTTGGGTTTTTCCATCCAGAGGTGATGGACCTGTTGCGCGCTTGAGGCAAGCCACGGGGAAGCCAAGCCACGCAACTGGAGCCCACTGAAAGGGGCCATCCGGGGTTGAGATTTTTTTTTAACGGAGATGCCCATGTGGGGCGTCCAAATCTGGATTTGGACCCCCCCCCAAAAAAAATTGGTGGTTTTCTTATTTGAATCCGATCTGCAAAGGGTTTCCCAAGCAAACAACATCATGTGTGTGGTTCTTGCTGGCTGCATGGGCCTGCAAGATCCTTGCAGGTCACTGACTCGGGGACTCCGAATTCCCCATGTCCAGTTTCCGAGTCAAAGAAATAGAGACGCCAGCGGGGCCTGTTAGTTGCAAATGATTTGTTAAGACATAGAGGCAAGCTTGAATCTTGACAGGATCCGGATGACATTCGAGGATCGGCCATTCCAGGATGGTGGTTTGAATTCAGTGTTGTTCATACTTCTTGTTGCTTGTGCCAAACCGTTCTGAAATGGTTGGACTACGAACCCCGGATTTTGTTGTGCGTTCGCATTTTATTAAATCGCCTTTCAATCGGGGTTAGCGGTGGACTTACATGTCGGTGGCAGGGTGACCAGCAGAAAGGGCTTCGACTGGAACAGGAAAAAGTTTCAGTTGCAAAGTTTGGGTTAAACAAATAAATGTTCGCGACCCTGGCACAGATCTCCAACGCAGTTGCCCTTCTTTCCCTGGTCACTGGTCGGAGTTCTTAGTGGTTAGGAGAAGGTTCCAACTTTCCCGTGGTGAACTGGTCTGAATGTCCTTTGGAGGTTCCGAGATCCACGAAAGAAACGGCGAGGCAAACACTGGCAGCGCGCCCTGGGCCTCTTCCTCGAAATGCCCGGCGTGCCGGACGCCTTGGCCACCAACGCCGCCATCGGCGCCTGCACGCTGTCGGTGCAGTGGCAGCTGGCCTTGCGCCTCCTCCGAGACTTCCAGCGGAACAAAACCGACGCGCGGAAGAGGGGAAGAACGGTCCACCCTTTTTGTAGATTTACCGGAGATTTGAATTCCAAAAGGTCTAAGGGGCTAAGGCCGCACAAAGACCAGCCATGCTTCCGCAAACATGGGCATACTTCCTTGGAACTTTGAACAACCGCACAACCGAGTGCCTGTTCAACCCCAAAAACAGAAGCAACGATCACCCAGTCAGCACCTGGCCTCATGCCTCCCTTTTCAATTCAACTACAACACAATCTCAACACACCGGAGCGGCGCCTGGGTATTTCTCACAGTGGACCCTTTAGCGGTGGAGTTGAAGGGAAGCCAAAAAAGGCTTACCCGTTTTTGGCTGGCTCTCCCGTGAGAAAAACACCCACCTGCTAACATGTGTCTCGCTTCCTGCGGATTGGCCAAAACAAGTTTGAACTTTTTGCTTACCCTTAAGACCGGCCTTTCCAAAACATATATAGTTTGGGAACTTAGTAAATCAGGTCAGGGCATTTACCGTTGAGGCCCTCAACTAGTTGCCTAGGCTTGTCTCAAAATGGAACCCCCCAACTCAAAGCGTGCTTTGCTCGGGTTTTGGAGCAGGACCTTTGAACCTGTGTGGGGGTTCCTTCCATGAAGCTCCTGGGATGGGGTTCAGGCGGAAGCCAAGCCAAGAGGTGGGGTCCCTGAGAGATTTCCCTTGTTCAATGATCAACTTTGAGCCTATGTTGACTCCTGATTCCTACAGGAAAGAAGCCCTAGTTGGGGGGAGGCGTGGTTTATGGCAAAAACAACGGAGGGTCCCTCACTGCCCAGATTTCAATCGTAGGGAAAATAAAAATAACACATAACCATGGGAAGCCATGGCAGGCGCAGAAGAAGGGCCAGTCCAAACGCCAAATCTGCTTGGGATATCCGGGCTTTGGATTCCTTTCCCCAGACCCTCCAGTGTGTTACGCGCCATTTGTTCAACCATTTTCTTGAAGGAATTTCCCTTATCACAAAATCAGAGCACCATTTCTCATGGCCACTCGTTTGTGTGGGTATTGGTTTGGGTGGACCTCTGTCAGTTGTGGACACAACAAACGGTTGGTTGGCAGTTGAAGAGAAGCCAAAAGGAAACCACACTTTTTTGTGTGTTTGCATTTTTCTGATGTTGTGTTGGGTGGGTTGGAGTCAGATACAAGACCAATTGACCACGCGTTGCCCCGGAACCTGCCAAAGCCGCAGGATTTGGCAGTAGACCTGGATGAGCTCCATGGGGCCTTTTGTCAGCCCCAGGCGCGGTGGGACTGGCTGGTCATGACTCAAGGGCTGACACGTGTCACCAGATTCAAAGGCCCGGTTTTGGTTTTGGAGAACTCGTTTGGAGAAATTCGGCGAAAGGCCCCAAAGTCAGGTGATCGACTTTTTTGTCATAGCTTGGAGCAACCCAGGTTGGCCTAAGACATCCATGTGTTAAGCTGGCGGGGATATGTCTTAGGCAGGGAAAGGCGGCCAGGGGGTCCTCGGATTGCTCCGATAAACTTGACCAAGCGAGGGGAGAAGATTGGTGAACGATTTCCTTTGATTTAACGTTCAGGGAGCAAGGGGAGGAGGGGGGGTAACGGGGGTGGGATATGAAATGGCGGTGGGCGTAAGGAAGCCTTTTCAAGAGGATGGCCTTCCAAGACCTTTACTTCCATCTCACTCTCTGGGATTCCAATTTCCTTCAGATGGAGTTGAAGAGGCCTTTGATAACCATCCCGGCGTTTGGGATTCTATAACGGTTTGGGATGGCTTTTTTTTGATAACAAGACTTGGCCCAATTCACAGTGATTGGAAGGAGGGCAAATCCAATCGCACCCAAGACCACAGAGCGCCGTCCAAATCCGAGCAGCGTATGCAGTATGTCCAGCCCTTGCAGTCTCTACTCTTTTAGATCCCCACGAGGCAAATTGAAGACGGTGGGGGGGTACAGTGCACCTATAAGGCCCCTTCCCCAAGCATGCTTACTTTGTAGGTACAAAGGAAAGACATGGAGAGGTCCCCAACTGCTTCCCGTTGCTAGGGGGCCAAAGGCGATTGTTGAAACAATGGTGGGCAAATCACGTTTGAACCTGTGGTCGGCTCTTGGCTTTCAATGTTCGTAAAACTGAATGTGTTGTTCAATAGCATGGAGCTGTTGAAAGCTTTCCAGGCCCTATCTACCCGACATATGAGGTTTCAACTGCTCACCAATACTTGTGTTCTCTTTGGGCTAAATTGCCATGTTTGCCACCCGTTTCCAGTAGGTGGAGTCGCCGACAAGGCACTGCTTCTAAAGTTCCGCAAATGTGTAGCTAGCCTAAACTCAATGAACACAGTACCTTCCGCCCACCAATCAATGCCTATATATAGCCCATGTCTTGGTAGCTGCTGATTGGTTCAGAAGTTAGACAGCATCACTCCCCCACCCCTTGCTGAATCTTGTTGTTTGACGCGGGCTTTGGTTTGCTTCCGGCAGGTAGCGAAGACGATTTCCAAGAGCAAGGTGAAGCGAAAAGAGCTTCTGCCGGGTGGCTCAGCGGCTCAACACGGACGGGCAGCCGCGATGAGCCTTCCACCTATTGCTTACTTTGTGGGCTACACTCGCTCCCTCCCAACACGGAAGCTGACAGGGGATTCTTTTCAGAGGAAGACCGTCTTCCAGCGGCATGTAAGTGGGAGACGGAATGCGAGGCGCGGTGATGGAACATTTTTTGGCGGGAGTAGGTAGGCAGAATCTCAACGGAGGGGACCATCGCGGAAGTCTTGACGGCACGTGAACGACGAGCCCGACATTACCAGTATATAGTCTATGGTGGGGTTGGGCAAAGTCTCTTCAAATGTGAATGTTACAGTGCATACATACATATATATATATATATATCTTATATGTATGTGTTAATATCTATATATATACATATACACATACACATGTCAATATATATATATACGTATAATAGGAAGGGTGCCTTTGTGAGGGAGGTGATCCCTTGGTGCAAACACCGTGTCGCGGCTCGCTTTCAGGCCCCGTGGCGTCGCGCAGAACGTTGCAACTTGGCCCGGGATTCGCATCGGGAATTGGGGGAACCCGGCGGTGGTGAAGTAAAACATGGCCGTGTCTTAAAATACTTACAATAGCAAACCCCACCGAAAAAAAATGAAGAAACACATGGCTGGTTTGCTCTTGGTTTCCGATTAAACCGGTTCCCGTTTAAACCAACCCACAAAGGGTACATCAAGAACAAAAGACAGACTCGCATGGAACCCAGACAGGTGGTCCACCGAAGGAGATTGCTCTAGCGCTTTTGTTGGGTTCCAGGTAAGAGCAGATGCTGACGTCGCTGCAAATACATTGTGATGCAAGCCTGCAAGCTGTGTTTGTGTTCTTTGAAGATCCTTTTGAGTGGGCGCTGTCAAAGTGTAGGACTCCTCGTGGAGCGATGCTAAACTCAGCTTAAACAGGCCTCCTATTTTGTTTCCCTTTTAGCATTAACACGCTCTCTCTCTCTCTCTCTCTCTCTCTCTTTTTCCAAATTGGGATCGTCAAGGTTCGAAATTACCAGAAAAGGGGCAAAAGAGGGAACCCTGTCAAAGCATGTCTGAGCAGGACACCCCTGGATGAGCTGTTTCAACTAAGTGTCAGTGGCGCGGCGACCTAAGTGTTTGATATATTCAGGCACCCCAAGAATCCTCAAAGGGCCCCACAAGTTTTGTCTGCATGAGCCGCATTTGTCTCAAATTTTGAAATATGGCCCAAACTGGTCAAAGAATCCATAGACCCAAACTGCTTGTCGGCTGGTCTGCAGGAAGATCAACACTCGCTTGAGCGGTCATAGGGTCCATCCAGGGTCTCAAACAATCCTATGCCTATGAATTTAAATAGGGACCAGACATTTGGAAGTGGATAGACAAAAACACACTTAAAGAGAAATCAGATAGATGAGTAGATAGATGGACCCTGGAGAAACCCCCAGAAATTGAATGTTGACCAAGCGCCAAGGCGATCGCCCTGGCCCGGCGCGGGCTCTCAGCTCTCGGCTCCCGGCTCTTGGGTCGGGAAGGGGACCCTAACTTCGGAGTTGTGGGGGGGGGCATAGTTGTCCTTTTTGGTTGGTTTGCTTAAAAAATAGAGGGCCATGGTTTACCTGGTGGTTCGATATGTTCAATCATCTACCAGGGCCATCTATTTTCCAAAAATGACATGCTTGGGAGGTGTGGGCGACTTGTTGGAAGGCAGACCGATATGATGCAAGACCTGTTTTTTTTTTTTTTTGGGGGGGGGGGGCGATCAAATGAGAAGGGCTTGTCTATGTTTACCAACCAGCACACGGATCGCAAACTGATCGCAAACCGGAGGTTTTCATGCACCAGCCAAGGATCACAAACGGCAGTCAGACTTTTGACAGCTGTATGAATGTCAGGTTTTTGTTTGTGCGTGTGTTGCATTGTAAAATCCTTTACATGCTAGCACATTGACATATATATATATATATGTATTATATGTGGCCATGAATTTTTATCGGGAAAGGCCGGGAGCATGGCTGGTAGACCTACATCCCATGGCTGGTGGACCTACATCCCAACATGACCGAAGGGCATGCAGTTGAAGTTCATGACCATAGGTAGATAAAATCAGACATGTGTGTATTAGTGTATATATCTAGATTTGTACATATACATATGTACTTATATACCATGGCATTAGCCTCTATTATCCATCAGTTTGTCAAATCCCGTTTGACGTCCCCAAGGCCACGTTTGGTCGGGATGTCACGATATAACCCACATCAGATGGGGATGTCAAGAAAACATGTGAAATGACTCTTCGGGTGGGTGAGAAGTACTCCAGCATGGGCCCATTGGAATGGCGTGGTTCGGTTTGGTCGCTGCTTTCTTTGCTGTTTGCTCTTTGGTTCATTCTTCAACTTTTAAGTCGTTGAAGAAATATGTGTGTGGTGTGTGTTTCGAGGTGTAATGAA
The DNA here is from genome assembly GCA_963377175.1 of Effrenium voratum. NCBI lineage: Eukaryota > Dinophyceae > Suessiales > Symbiodiniaceae > Effrenium > Effrenium voratum. The sequence goes on from CAUJNA010003420.1 coordinate 39,249, forward strand.
GGTCACGTACCAAAGCTCAGGAGATTGGGACACTAGTAAAAGTTATGCAGCTTTCACACCTCCGAACGACCCGAAGCTGAATACCCTCCCACCACTCAACATGGAACCTGACAGGGCGGTCCTGGTTTGGACCATGTTCCTTTCAACGGGAATTCCTGTGAATTGGTGGGAGGGGCAAAGCCCCTGGCAGAATTCGGGGGGTGGGATCCTTGCGGGAAATTCGAGGCTCGGGGCGAGCGCCACTGGGGAGCTGGCCTCGGCGCTGAGGCAGGGGGGGGCTGGGGGGGGCGCTGCGCGGGATGCTTGGCGCTGGGCGTGAATTGTGGGTTTTGTGTTGTTCCTTCAGTTTGGACTTTTGGGTTTGGGTTTGTGATTTTGTCGTTTCTCTTCAGGTTGCTGGTGCTCAGGGAATGAGAAGTGGAATGACTCCGACACAACCAACTGGTGGTGTCCTTTGTTCGGGAATCCCGGATCCGGTTCATTCCCGCATTCACCGAGCGCCAGCAAGTAAGGTTAGGTTGGACCCCCCGTAACATGGCATAACGGTCTTCCTTGTGGTTTCCCCTTCACCAAAGGGGCTACCAACTCAAAGAAAGACAGACCCAACAAGGCGAAGGGCCAGTTGGTCTGCGGAGAAACGCAGACAAGGCACACCTGACGCGAGTGGATCGATCGCCATCCCCTTCTCCCATCGCACAGTTTGAACCGCGTGTTTTTGTTTTGTGTCGGCGATTCTCTGACAAGACGGGCCCACGCGAAGAATGACAGGGAGCTCCCCTTAAAAAATGGTTTTGAACGTTTGGTGGAGGTTGGGGGGGGGGTGGGGCTTTGGGGGCAATGGGCTTCACAGGAAACAAGTGGTCTCGTCAGGACGTGGGGCTGTGTCATAGGGCCTGTTTTTGTTCAACTGGTTTCCGTTTGGACGGTTATATTTTCCCTTAGGTTTGCCAACGGGACCCCACATCCTATGTTCTGCAGCATATCTATGCAGAGCACTGGGAGGGCGTGGCTTGCCAAGTGCCTCTGTCCCAAGTGATGCACGTCCTTTTGTGGGATCTGATTTAGCACGAGTCGAAGTCGGCCAAAATGCGAGCCAACCGAAGTCGGCCGCCCTGCGGGACTCTTGTCAGACCTTCCCTTCGCAAGGGTGATGCTTATCTTCCATTTGCCAGCATGTACAGACGTCTTAGTTTTCAACCGCGGTAGTACTTCCCCAGAATTAGTTCCCCTTATTTCCCCCTTTTTGTTTGTTTGCTTTTTTGCGGTCCCCTTTGTTGGGGTCCTAATTCTAGCAATTGGTACAGATTGAATCTATCACTGAGCATTTTTCCCATTCCCGGGACGAAGAAGTGAAGGTTGTGGATCCCAGAAAGCCGAAAGCGAGGAAGCCACCACGGATCCATGGCAGCTTTTAGGAGCCGGCCCCTAAAAACCCTCGGGGTAGCGGGTTGCGCCCCTTTTTGTCCAGGCAACGAGGCAACGCCGACCGGAAAGCGAGTGGGGATTTCCTCATGTTGCGATTTGCCTTTTGGATCCGAAAAAGGTCCCTGAGAAACTCTCAGCTCAGGGCTAGGATGTCTACCGCTGGGTTTTGAGATGGGTTTCTCCGGCTACCCATATGGGGACAAGCGGATCCACTGGATGTTGAGAATTGTCGGAAATGGAAGGGACTCCCTCAGAAGGTGATGAAAGATGATGAGACTCCCTTTCAGGGACTTCTCCTTGGCAATTCTTCCGAAAGGGCAGGTCAAGTCAAACCGCAAGCTGGATCGAATGGAGATGGAACTCAACAAGGGCTTTTCTGAACAACTGCGGGGTTTCATGGTTCCATGTAGGGCCGTGTTCCGTGAAAGGCTACCCTAAGGAAACCACTCAGTTTAGGTTTTTTTTCTCTTTTGACACATGCCCATATGTATGTTCTTTTAAAGCAGCCCAAAGGAAAACCAGGTTTTTGGGGGATCCCCTAGTTTGACACATGCCCATGTTTCTCTTTTTTGGAGTAAGCCCTCATGGAGGCAAGCCGAACTATTCGAGCGTCCGTGCGAGGGCGCTGAGCGGAGAGAGCGAGGCGCAGCTGACGGTGAGCGCCCCAGTTAGGTCGGGAAGGCCATTCCACCAGCTGGGTGTGCCTCAAAATCGGGGAACCCCCACAAGGCAGTGGTGTTCCCTTGGGTTTCCCTTCAAACCAACCTCTAAGAAGGTACTATTGAAAAACAAACCCCTCAAAGGGTACCCTCGAAGAAAAACGCAGACCCAGTCAATGGCAGAATGGGCCATGGTTGTCCTTGTAAGATAACTCTCGCCTGCAACGAGGGCAAATCAAACGAATGTGACAGTTGGTTGTTCACCGTCCATGTTCGCTCAAAGTCCAAAATTATGATGAGGCGATCACCGCTCGGTTCCTGGTTGCTTGGTTGCAAGTAAGCAACGCTGGACAGAATCCGCGGTTTCCCTGAACGACTATGGGTGCCAACCAAACTGATATTATTATTGTTTACGGAACAACCTTAAAACTTGTTGGTGGACATGAATCCCCACCTAATTGATGTCCAGCAAAAGGTGTTTAATTTCACATTCACCTGGCTGTTTGCTACAATAGGGCAGAGTTGCCCCCTTAAGCCTAATATAGGAAAACACACGCGAGCAGCACTTAAAATAGATTCCCTTTGGCTTCTTTTATGGAAAGCTCTAGCGCCTGGCTCGGAGTTCTTTTGCAATGTCTTTTACACAAAGAGTTAGGTTTTGCGGGGCTCATATGGCATCCCGCCACATTCAAAATGGTTCTGAAACCTTCCTTGACATTAGAAAAAAAAACAATAGAAAGACTTCAATGGCATGTTGAGAGAGAGAGAGAGAGACAGAGAGAGAGAGAGAGAGAGAGAGATGGGTTTTGGAGCTATGGATGTTCCTGTTATATCCAACTAGTATAAGCTTATATGGCAGTATGTACCTCTTATGCAAGTGGTAAATAACCTCCATACCTCCAAAATCGATACCTGAGAATGCTCTTGAACACTGGTTGAAGAGGCTTCTCGCTCCAATTCCCGCAGCACGTGGGGAGAATCCACACAAAGGCGCTCGGCACCATTCGCAGCTTTGCCCTGGGTTCGGCCTTACTGCTCTTTGATCCAGTACGTTGGAAGAGCAGGGAGCACCAAGTGGTACTACTCTGCAGATTAACGCGGAACCCCAAAAGCCATCATTTTGAGACGAATCTCCTTCGTTTTTTTTTTGTTCGTTTCACGTTGGTTTGTACTGGGGTAAGTAAGCATGTCTTGAAGAGTTTGCAAGATGCTTAGCACGGACTAGCATTTTTCTTGGTTTTCCTATTTTGGTCCATGGTGAGTCAAGGTCCCAAATGGCAATGGGTCAAAAGCCCGTACCTCCAGTGAACATCCCAATCCCCACTAAAATAGACTAAAATGGGTGGTGCACCTACCCCAAAATGGTACCATTGGTCTTAAATGATGATCACCTTTTAATTTCAGGTCCCAAACGGGCCAGTGAATCCTTGACCGGTTCCGAGGTGTCGCCGGACGAGGTCGCGAGACTCCTAGAGGTGTGGCCTGAAGACAAGGCCAGGGGCACCGGAGGACATGTGCCGTGGACCATTCACATTTGGGTGTGTCTATTTGTTTGGGAGTACCCCCATTGTTGGTGGTTTTAAAGGGAGGCCACAAGGAAAACCGCCATCTTTGAAGCCCCCCAAAACGACCGTTGCTTAGGTTTGCTGGAATTTGGACAACTATTTCAAGGATCGTTTTGAGGGATGCTTGTCTCCAAACAAGGATCCCGCAAGCGGGTGCCTTTCCTCTTGAGGCTAGTATCAACAAACCTCTTCAGGCTACCCCTGGTTGTTGGTTTGGATTGGTTGCATGGATTTGGATTGCCACCCCTGGTTCCTGTAGCCCCAGAACAGGTCCAAACCACTAATCCACAGCACTTGGAGGGAAGCTGGTCGGGTTGTTTGGGGGGATGTCCCATTTGATAGAAGACCTTTGGAGAGCCACCACAATTCTACTGAAAGCGGGGGGCATGAGTCAGTCGCCTTGGAGCAACCAAATCTGCATTCAGAGCCCTGGATGTGGAAGATCCTTTGAACAAATCATGGAATTGTAGAACACTCCACATGTCTGTTTGTGTGTGTGCCCGCTGAGAGGTCCCCCCAAAGTATGGAATTCAGGGACCTCTCCAGGTAGTTGGTGTCTTGTTTTCCCTTCAAAACCACATGAAAAGAAAGACCCATAGGCTAACCTTCAGAACCCTTCAGAACCCAAGGCCAACCCCGGGCAAGGACTATTTTCGGGAAAGACACCTGTGGCCTTCGGGGTTCGCCTTGGTTTTGCCTGAAGGCCTTCATCCCTGAAGTCCCAACAGCCCTGGGGAAAGTTGACGACCCATTTTTTGGGTGCAAATGTTTCTGGGATGTACCCGCTCACTCGAAGCACTGCGAGTCTTAGTTGGGTTCCCCAACATGGTTCTTGAGTAGACTAAATACGGAACAGGGTCAGACAAGATGACTTTTTTCTGTGTGCTTGTTTTGGGGGCCAAGTTATGCATTTGTGAACTCTAAGTGTTTGAATGTCCGCCAACCAGTCTTGATGGGTTCCAACTCTTACCGGTAGGTGGTGTAGTGTTCATAGGGCTTTATCCCAGCTGGTGCCGATCGCCATGGATGTACTCGCAGTATCTCCCAAGTTACCTGAGACCCAAATACCCCCTCCGCCCCTCAGTGGAGTTGACCTAACCGCCTTGTTGCAAGGGTTTCTCACCTATCCCCTGTCCCAGGCACCATAGAAACCCTCGGGTTGCCGGTGGACATTTCAGGTCCTCGCGCCTTTGCTGGAGTTCGCGCAGGCGGGGCACGACCCCGAGCCGGGAGCCCAGGTTTCTCGCGTTCGAATCCTGTTGGTTTGGTGGTACTGTGGATGGATGAAATCCTGCACCACCTAGGAAACCCTGGAATGATGATTATCCTATACATACCAACAAGGGTTTTCCATGGTTTCCATCTGAGCAGGATTTCGTTCATCCACAGTATGGTGCTTTGTTCGTGGTTGGGTGACTTGGGTGAAACCAGGATTCCTTAAAGCATGCACTTGGTTTTTTGGATCGTCAGCCCGGCCGGGGCTTCCTCATTTGGGGATTCAAACATTACCTGCTGGTTGCCAATTTGGGTTTAGTCATCCCCTTTACCCAAACAGCAGAATTTGTCCTTCACCCTGGTCTACTGGAGTCCGCCTTGGCGGTTATACACATCACCAGTTGGCCCCTGTTAAGCTGAGTCGCCTTTAGATGATGTTCAAAGGGGAAATGTAGGAACCCCTGTCAAAGTGCGAGGCTAGCCTCAAAAAGATGAACGCGCAAGGGTAGAACTATGATGAGAGTCCCGTTGTTTTCCTTTTCTATGTTTTGACCAAGCAGGGTTCCCTTTTTGAGGGCACCAACCACCAGGTTTAATTCTGCTTGGGATGGTCAAAACATGGAATTTTGCTGCACATCTGGATCAAGCCCTCAAGTGTTTGACCCCCCTTCTCATTGACAGACTTAGCTTTTAGCTTGTTTTGCGTTTTGCCTTTGGGTTTTCCATGACTATCCCTTTCAATTAGCAACAAGCTCACTTGTTTCGCATGGGGTCTGAGTCCGCCCTAGTTTTCAAAGTAGTCTTTCCGGGGTGCCCTGAAAAGAGCCAAACGGTTGGATTCGGGTCAACGGTGTCCTTCCTGCTTTCAGTTTGAAACTGAACATCGAGGAAAACAACACAAATCAATGGATGATGGAACCAAACTAGTTTCAGTTGTCACTTTGACTTTCATGTTCAACGGAATCCATGAAATTGTGCAAAACAACCGTACCCAGGCATGAGAGTTCATTGCGCTGCATGAGGCAATGGCCCCTGCTTTCTGAATTCGGGGGCCCAGTATTCTATTTTGGGTCAGCCATAGAAATTCATGGCTATTAGAGCCCAAACCGTGCCCAAACCGAAGGATTTCCCTCACAGTTACTTGCTGGTTCAATTTCATCACGCGCGACAGTGGAGTGTGGTCCCATTTTTCCGATGACAAGCTTTTCAACCACGGTTCTTTTCAACGACCCGTGCTTTGTAGTTCGGAAGCAGGATTTTTCGGAATGAAGAAGTTACCCTATTCGAGGCCCTTGCGTGACGTGGAGCGACAACTGCTGCCACTTCTGGCGACTCGGACAAAGTTGAGATCCACGTTTTGGGAGGAACATCAGTGTCAAACCATCTTAGATGGTGACAAAAGGAGATAGTATGATCATTTGGTAGCAGAAGGAACAGCCAACCATCTCAAGCGAATGGGGTTCGCCTTTGGCTCCTTTTGCTTGGTTCCCGCTAACGGGCGGCCCTAAGAGGACAGAGGACAGCGCTGCAGGCAGACATAGAACCTAAAAATAAGAGGACTTGGTTTGACCAGGTGCGTGCGTTCTATCAACACCTTACCAGAACATGCCTTGCCCCTTTGTCTTTTTGGAAGTATCATCAGCTGCTCATACAGACACATACAAATGAATATATATAATGCCTATACTTCCAAAGCCTATTAAACAAAATAGGCGTTATGACAACACCGGTTTTTCTGACAAAGACTATTTTTTGACGACGAGCGGCCGCCTCCGTTTTGGACTGGAACAAGGGCGAGGAAAAACTTGACGCTAAGGCCGCTCCATAGGATCCCAAAGCCGAATATGTATATACATATGCAGCAATATGCTTTACTATTTGCAAGGCTAATGTTGGCTTCTATGTTGCTTGGTTTCTTAACATGGCCATGTAGCGCACGAAGGTGAACCCCCTTCTGACCATTTCTGTCTTTCCTTTGGCCCACCCCGTTAGCCAAACCAAAAAAACAAGGGACAGCCAACATCTCTCCCATCACAGCAACCATTGTAGGATGAGGATGTTGATCTTCTGGTTCCCCAACAAAATTTGCCCGTTCTATTCCACAAAATGTGGTTCTACGCCAAAACATGGTGTTTCTACGGTTTGTCTACGCTCACATTGTTTTGGACCTGTGTGAAAATTGGAACGGAAACAAGCAAGCACACAATTGCTTATTGTTCGTGCCACCTGCGCAAATTGCAGAGGACAATTCTACAATTTGCAAGAATGAAGGCTCTGTCTACGCAAAACTTTCAGCAAGTGCGTTGCGCGGACACAAAAGGGATCCGCGGACCCTATCAAGAAATTGTAATTTACTTAAGCTGGCAGAGAAATACGTGGCTCCCAAGGCTACTTAAGAGGTTGTAGTAGCAGGCGTAGTTGTCGATAAAAAAGGAGTAACAACCCAAAATAACCCCAAAGGCCAAAGTCCAAACATAGGGGTTGTCAATGCAACAAATAGGGGTTGAACAACCCTATTTAACAAATAGTCGAGGAAGCATAGGGTATACACATTTAGGCACATACATTCACAGTTGCTTACTTTTTGAAATCCGGACATGTCAACTTTAGGGAATTCCGGGAAGACTTGTAAAAGGGGTTGAAGCAGTCCAAACTTATACTATCCCATCATGGGGGTGATAGTTTGACAAACTGATTGCAAGCGTGTGTAATGCTATGTGTGTTCAAAAACAGAAACAAAGGAAACATGGGGAGAACACATCAAGACGGGCTGCACATGTTGGGTCCACTGTTTGCATGGCGTTTAAAGCAAAGCCATTTTGCAGGGGAGCATATCTCTGTTTGCCCTAAAAAACCTATGACTGGGCTTGGCGTTGGGGGGAAACAACTATTTTGCAGGAGTGGACATTCTGGCTAACAACCAAACCCTGGCCCTGCAAAGAACCACAAAGAGCTTCACGAAAAAACCTGGCTGGGGCCACTGCTGCCAATGGATTGTGAGCTTCAGTTCAGATCGATCTCTGGGAACTCTTGGGCGCGACGGGTTTCAAGGGGTGTTTCCTGGTTTCCATGGCCATGGGGCACCACCTATGGCTCCATTTTGGGGTGGATGAACATCCATAAGACCTTCTTTAAATGGTAAATAGAAGGTTTGACTTGTTTGGCCAGTCGCTCGATGGGAAGTGAGAAGAGCAACTACCCCACAAAAAAAGACACGCCCCCCGTTTCCCCATGCCTTGGGCACTAGATCAGTCCCTCGAAATCACCCTACCCCACGTCCAGTGGAAGTGGAGAAGCGTGTAGCCTTCCAAAAAGCTCTTAGGTTCCACAATTGTTGGAGAGAGGGTCAAGTTCAAAACGGGGTTCCTTGCAGGACAGCTTTACAAGGGGATCCTCGAACTCAGCTGCTTCTTTGGCGATGTTCAATGGCAGCTGGGAAAAAGGAGCCTGGCTTGACACAGCTCATCCTCCACCCCCCGTGCCTGTTAAGACGCCGTAGGTTGTGTCTGTTTTGAGGGTACCGATTCTGGAGTGGTTCAAAGGGGAACCCCTCCCTTTTCATGCCTTCGGTGTGACCGAATCTCTCCAGAGAGGCATGGAAGGAAACAACTGATTAAACCTACAAAAGGTCTAAGGACCTTTTGCTCAGAGGGCCCGCTTTCAAGGAAACCAAAAGGGAACCAACAGGAAACCAGGAGGAGCCAAAAAGAACACAAAGATCAAAAGCAATTGCTAAGAGTAGCAAAAACAATTTCCCCAGCCCCTGTGGTTTATAGATAAATCATATTGTATTGTGTGGCCTCAAATACAGGACTTCTTTGTTGGTTTCTTCCTTTGAGACTGCAGGTCATCCCTCGGGTGCGCCAGCGCTTGCGCTTGCTCGTGCTGAGCGGCACTGCGGAGAAGCGTGTGGGCGAGGCGATTCGCGCTTTTAGGGAGAAGTTCGGAGGTGGTGTAGGGGGTTTTGCAGTGAGATCCTATACTTTCTCTGGTTTGGTTCTGGAAATTATCATCCTATATGGGTGTGGCTCAAAATTACAGAACTGGGGCAAACCGCAGGTTTTCGTCTTTGGTTCCATTTGCCAAGGCGCCGTTTTGGTACTGGTTTTGGACCCACACCTCTGGTTTTGGTTCTGAGATTTCCCTGGGCCCCACGACCCCGGAAACTTCATTTTGATTTAGGGAGCCTCTAAATTCGATCATGTTCAAAGCCGTATCACCACGGCCCCCCCCAACAAACACAACACGTCACATGGATGACATGGGTTCACCAGATCTGGGTGAATCATAACGACCTCGCACGACCTCACCCCAAATGGGTGGTTTATGTGGCCAGGCTACGGGTGGTCTCCTTCGGGTCCGGACGGGACGCGCTAGGCGATTGCCCAGCTGCGGCTTCTCAGGAGGGCCTGCTATGAGATACAGGCGTGGCTGCCGGTTTTCGTTGAAACTTGCGCAGGGTTCCCTATATTTCCCGCTTTTGTGGGTGTAAACATCACCTGTTCGGGCCATTTAAGGTGAGTTTCCTTTGGGGGTGATGTTCTAATGAGGGAGTATAGGAACCCTGCTTGCTAGCGTTATACCGGCTGGGTTTAAGGGACGGATCGCGAGCGAACAGGACACAGATGACCATTTGCCCACTTCCCAACTAATCGCAACGATCAAAATAGAGTTTTCCAATCACCAGCTGTAAATGTTTCTACATGGTCAAGGGTTGGCCAGAGAGCCAACTTTGCTGGTCGGACTGAACCATACATCTGGTGGCTTCCTTCTCCATTTCGGACTTTATCCTTTTTGGGTTTGGACCATTTTAGTGGCAAACAACAACTGTAGTTACTTGTTTGTTGGGTCAATCCACTCGATCGAAAGTGACGGTTTTTACGGCCTCAGCAACGTATATTGTGGCTGCAACGCTGCAACGAATGGGAAGGGGTTGATGGTTACATGCACGGCCAGTGAGCTCAGTGGATACCACCCAGTTTCCATTTTGGTTGGTTTGTTTTTCCAAATTGGGATTTCTTTTCATAGGGTCACTGGGTTGGGCTTAAAGGAAACCAACAGCGGGTCATTCATATGTTGTGTTTACTGAGTGATTGATTCAGGTATGCATGAATTCATTTGTTCGTTCATTTGTTCGTTTCATTTGTTTGTTTGTTATGTTTGTTTGTTCGTTCATTTGTTCGTTTTGTTCGTTCGTTCGTTCGTTCGTTTGTTTGTTTGTTTGTTTGTCTGTTTGTTTGGTTTCTTCATGTGTTTACTATTTTATTCATCGCTTCCAGATCAGCGATTGGCCGCATTTCCACCTCAAAGGCTGGGCTTGGGTCCGACTCTCGTCCTCTGCATATTTTGTTGCACCTGGACAGTCCCGGTGGATGTCTTGGGCTTCGGATTTGGGGGCCTTTGGTTTCCATTGAAACGGGCCTGCAAGAGGGCACCCTGAGAAAGGACAGACACCCGCGTGGAGAGCTTTCTTGGGTATAAAACGTGTTTGAGGCGAAATACCAGGAATAATGCGCGCACAACATATGAAGAAGGGGGCCATCCACGAAAGGGCCAATAGAGCATCTTTCAGACAGACAGATCGTGTCTTTCTGCAAATTCAACAGGCACCATTCCCCTCTTTGTTAGCGAAGCAAGCAGAAATAACCCTTCGTGCAATGGCCATGTGTTTTTTTTGTTTTGTATTTTTGGTCAGGGTATTCATTTCAGGCTGGCTTAAAGGAGAAAGCACCACCATGATTTGGGGTCCAACACCCATTTTGACACAAACCCATATAGGTGTGTCTGTTTCAGGACACCTTCTTCGGGGTTGATTTCAAGTTGGAATCCAACACACCAGTCACCACCCATTTCATTGCCTCCGGAAGCACTGGCGCATGAACACTTGCGCATGTGACCGCATCCAAAGGCCCCAAAAAGGGACCTTTTGAAGTCTTCGGAGATGCAGATCGCAAGGAGGACAAAAGAACCTTTTGAAAACAACTTTGCTTTTGACAGGGCTCCTTAAAACATACATTTGCCCATTTGAAACATGTTGCTTTTTCCACCAAAATAAAGGGAAACCACCATTTACAAGGCAATGTTCAGGTGTATAATGTAAGGATCCCTGTTTGACCTTGCCTTTTGGAAACAAATAGGTTTTGCCATCCCCACCAACGGCGGTCGACCGTTTGGCCCAATACGGGCGGAAGTACCCGGCGGGAACTCGGGGTCGAACCCGCAGACCTCGGCCCTCCTGCGGGAGCTGCTGGCGATCATCGTGGTGCCCGGCGCCGAGCCAATTGCTGGCGCTGCTTTTGGCCCATGCTGCTCCATGTTTGGCACGTTGGTCCATGGTCCATGCATGATCCATTTTGGCCCCAAATAGGTTTCCAGTTTTGCTTTTCGTCCGTGGTCCGTGTTCCATTTTGGTCCATTGGTCCACGTTGGTTCTTTGGGTCAATGTTTATTGTCCATCTTTAGTTTTTCCCCTTGCCATTTTGTGTGGCCGCAATGGTGATGAGTTGGCCTTTGTACTTTTTGTACTTTTTGGGTTTGGACCATTTCAGTGGTAAAGAAATGGTTTAGACTTTGAGTGAGCCAGCCAATTGCTATCGAGTGATCTTCAACCAGAGTCCAACCCTCAGGCATCTTTCTTTCGATCAGCTGACCGGCTTTGGATCTCCCAGGTTTGAGAGCCAAACAAACCCCTTCGCCTTGTCATGCCCTGCACCAGGACAAGTATGTTCATATGATATCGGGAATCCATTTCCTGGGATGTCCAGAAGGTGTCAAGCGCCGGGGACTTCTGCATGTCTACGGGGCAACTAGTTACCCATTCAGCACTCACCCATCTTTTGATCTGCTCCACGCCCCGCTTCTGAGCAGGGAAAAAAAGAGAAATGCGAAGAGCGCAGCGGCGAAGGGGACCAGCATGACGGACCGGAAAGCCATCGAAAGGAGGTTTGAGAAGTTGTAGTTTGAACGGTTGACAACAGGTCACCCTATGCGTTGTCGTGTACAGTCTTTTTTGAATGTACCAAGAGTTGCCCCCCACTTGCCAATTGTAACCTTGATTCAGCCGCCTTTGTTTTGTTTGACGTCTTGTAATCAGGCTGGGTTCATAGCCTTTTTTATGTTTCCCACACTGACGCCACAAAGGATGAGTATTGTTGCATTGTTTTCTGCACTACCATATTAAAACGGGGCTGATTGAAAGGGGGAACCAAAGGGAACCCAGCCATTTTGCCTCACCCAGCCAGTGGACACACTTTACACTTTTTTCCTTGGTGGCTCTCCCTTTTTGCTAGTGGTGGCACAAAAAGTGTTCACTCTTTTTTGCTGGTCACTGGCCAAGTGAGTTGCAGATCACGAGACAATCCCAGCGCTGAGGCTCTTCAACTACGTGAACTTCGGCGCCGAGGGCAAGGCGAGGCGAGAAGCCAAGGCAGTTGGCTGCTCAACAAACCGAATTTTGGAGGACCCCTTTGGTTAGAGACCCCTTTGGTTGGAGAACCCCTTTGGTTGGAGAACCCCTTTGGTTGGAGAACCCCTTTGGTTGGACAAACTTGGCTTTTCCGAATTTATACCTGTACCTACAAAAGGAGATCCAATTGTTGCTCGGTTGCTCGTTCGGGAGGGGGCAGCGACCGAATTGAGGGCGCAAAAGATGCGCTCCAGAGACACCTCCTTGTCGTCTACACGAGTCGCAAGTTGCGGAGCGGCCACTGTTTTGGGTGTTGACCCCAGAGCAATAAACCCGGCCTGTTAATGGGGGGGGGTCCCCTCGACAAGTGATGATGCGCCAGTTCAACCCTTATCCCCCCCCCCACCAAAAGGTTCTTCTTGAAGGTCCGTGACTTCAAATCTGGGCGCAGAATCGCCCGTGTTTTTGCAATGGAAACCACCGAGTCATGCCCCGCCCAGAAACGGATACTGGTTTCGCTTTGCTCTTAGTTTTCCACGGTCTACTTGGCTTTGTTTCGAAATGGGATCAACCTGAAAATTACCAACCCTTGGGGTTGTTGGTGCCACTCCTTTGTGGCAAGAAAGCAAGGGCAACCCGTTTGGGATGCCAACTATGGGTGTTCAACACAAAGCAATCGGGGTCCTTAGAGGTTCTGCTTCCGTTCCTAGAACAACAGATAAAGGTGATGTTATTCCATCTTAAATGTGCCGGTTAAGGGACGCTGAACAACTTGTACAGTCACAGTTGATTGCCAGACTTAACTTACGTTTCAACTTTTGGTTTTGATTTTCCATCACGTTACCTCTCAACCAGCAACTTGCCTTATTGGGGGGGGTCTAAGACTTGGCCAGAGTTGGCAGGTTGTAACCTTCCCTTCAACATGCAAGTGAGGCAAGCCCTTATGCAAGAGGAGCGCAGTCTTCTAAGCGGGGTCCGATCACTTCCATTTACCCATTTTGGCCTGTAAAAAGGCCGCTAAAGGGAAGCCAGCCGTTTTTGGCGTTTGACATGTCCAAAAATGAATGAATAAAACATGTAGTTGCACATTTCTTTAAGTATCCAGTTGCACAGCTTGGTGAGTCTGTTTTGGGCCTGGGCTTTCATCAAATCTGAAGGATCCCACACGCCAAGAGTGGGACGATTCCATGACTCAGTGAGGTTTATGGGTCAACATGCAGGAAGTTCTGGATTTGAACCTTTCCAGTCTATGGTTCATTTGTGGGGGGACAGGCGCAACTCACCAAATTTCCAGATAAAGACCAGGGGACTTACTACTGTTCCCATATCCTCCTTTGACCACACAACCCATTCTGGGACTATTGTAGGGTTCCCTGATGAGAGCTTACTCACTAGAGTTTACTCAGAGGGTACCAAGGGGTCCGTTGGTTTTGGATTGTATTATTTTGGGGATCGTTTACCTAAGAACCAAGTTAGGGAGGAATCTGTGTTGACCTTTGATTCATAAAAACCTCCCAGCTCTAATTGCGGAGGTGCCGGTGGAATATGTTTGATTCTCTTCTCGTCAGGGTGAGATGCGTGGGGTGGACGTGCCCAGCCTGCGGCCCAGACGCAGACTTCGGCTGAATGTGGAGGACCCTATGTGTGGCTCAAAATGAAACTGCTTGGGTCACGCGGGTGTTAGCCTACCTTTCCCTTTGGCAGGGTTCCATGCTGGACCCCTATTTTTGAGCCACGCCTATGTCAGAGGGATTCTCTAAAATCGATCATTTGTGTGCGAAGAGGGCAACCCCCCATCCCCCCCAATTGGTACAGGCCGGATCCATTTGAAGTCATTGAAGTCGACCAATCCGAAGGGGATTCGGCCCTGGTGCCGATCGGGTCTTTGGAGCAATGAGAATGTGTCGACCCCCATTGCTTCGTGACTGTCCTTCCTTTCTTGGTTCGGAGTACCTTTCAGGCAACCCAAAAGGGCATATTTTCCCCGACCCCATCTGGGCGCACTTCTGCAATTTGAACCTTGGCGTTGGCATCGCAGCTGAAACCGATGCAATGACAACTGGCAGTTGAGTGTTAGCTGGGCCATAAACGGGTGCCAATAAACGGCTTCGGATCGCCACCAACGGAATCAAGCATGCGATTGGAACCCTGTGGCCTTCTGGGGAAATCGTCTTTGCAACTAAGATGTTGATTCAACAACAAAAAAATGCACAGGCATAATATGCGTTGATAAGGACAATTCAATTAGATGTGTGTTATATTATATTACCTGTAAACAACTGGATGTTCACCTTCCTAGAGTTTGTTTTGTTTGTTTAGCTGTTATTTTGAACCAATAAACAACAGTACATTCTTTCTGTGTGAAGTTCCATTCAAAATCTGGGCACACCTGTAAATAATTATTTGGAAAGGAATTCCTATTGAAGCTTTAGCTTAAGATAGAACTTCTACTTGAGTTGTTTCCTGATTAAATGCTATGTAAGTTTGAACGAACTTGTCATCAAACTCGTTTGGAAAGACTGTTCGTTCCAACAATGCAGACAGAAATCAGAAAGAAGCAACCAAGCCGAACAATACCTTCGGCAAAAGAGATTATTGGAACACAGTAAATAGAACACCGGAAGCAAACAAGACAACTATAAATCACAAAAAAAAAAAAAACAGCACACACAAGCTCTGGCAGGGGGTAGGATTTTGTTTCTTTTGTTTTCTGAGCAACAACCAACTTTATTGCATTATACCTTTGATTCATCGGGTACCGAGAACAAACATGAGATACCAAAATCAGAGAAAGATTCGGATCTGGGGTCCCGGGAAAGGCTTGCTGCTTGAGGCTTGCTACGACTCCGGGAAACCAAAGCGCCGATGGCTCAGCGCGAGTCTGGCTTGATGGACATGTCTTTGGCGTGACCCGGTCGCCCGTTGGACCTGTTGCAAATACATGGCTTTGCTATCAAACCTACAAGGTCGAGCAAGTTGAAGAAGGATAGACCTTCTCAGGGGGAAGAGCACCTGGGATATAGCGAAAAACTACTTGCCGACTGAAGCAGGAGTTGGTGCATCCACAGTTTCAGGGGGGGCCTCCTTTAGTCTCACTCACGTCCCCGCGAGGGTTGGGCGCTTGGCAGCTTTGTGCAGCCTGAGTGACTTCAATCTTGGGAAGACCTCGTGGATGGTCAAATTTACCCAGTGCCCGACCTCTCACCCCTTTGGGAGAGGGTTGCCCTGGTAAAATAGACAGCAACAAGGGTACCGTTATTCTAACCTCTCTACTAGGACCTAGTAGCGGTCCATCTTATTTTTGGTATCAAGGCGGCAGAAGGCGGCACACGCATTCCCATTTCGGTGCCCTTAACACTTATGGCGATTCCATTTGTCCCCGAGGCCTTAAGTCTTGGCTTCCCCCCCCCAGCCACGCCCTCATTGTGTACTTCTGAGGGTCGCAGCGCAGCTGTTTTGTTGTGTGCCGCGTGGTGGTTGTTTGTTTGCTTGCGTGAGGCTTGAAGTGTGCAGAACCGTGGGATTTGATTGGAATACAATCGCAACCCGTGCAACATCAATCGCTACCTGCGACTCGAAACTGGTCGAACTTCGACCTAGTGATGGCATGCTGGGATCGATCTCCCTCTCCCAAGGATGGGGCAAAGCTTGGCCCCTTCTGAACTCCTGTTGCAGTGCTCAACACTCCTTTGATTGGGGAGGTGATTCCGCTGTGTGCAGGGGCCTTGTCCCGTTGTTTGGGGAACTCACTCCACTCAGGGACCATCCCCATCCTGACTTAAACGTGGGAGGGATACATGCATTCATCAAGAGGCTGTGTCACAACATGGTCCTTGTTGGGAAACATTTTACATTTTTGCTTATTGTGGTTTAGTGGGAAATCCCCACTTAACTGCTAAAACTTGAATTGTTGCTCCCCTTCCAACTTCAACCAACACAACATCCCGTAGCTTCCTTTGCCAAGGTACATCATTCAGGTAAAGGGTGGAGACAAGTTTGAGAAGGGCGTGTGTTAAAACGGGGGACCCCCCCCCATGATAGCCGTTGCTTTTCCTCGTGGTTTCCCACCTCAAAAAGGGTACCCTCAAAACTACACACATACAGCAACTGTTGTGCAACAATGTATGATTAATTGAGAAATTGCTGGAAGGAGTGCTTGCATGGATTGGAATTGGGTCAAAAATGGGGTATTCCTTTGGTTTCCCTTGAAAGCAACTCGAAAGCAAGGAATCCCTGAAGCAGACACAGCCCTGATCACCCAATGTGCGTATGTGTCGCCAACAAAATGGGTGGTTTTCTTTTTGGTTTCCTTTTGCACGTACCTGAAAAGGGTAGCCTCTCAAAAGCACAAGCCCATATTGGACACTGAAAAGTTGTGCGCAGGTTCAAAGGCGACTTCCCCGGTTTCAACATGCTGCCTGGCCCTTGGATGGGCTCAGATATCCAAGGAATTGGCTACCGCAAGGGGCCAACTATATCCAAATATGATCCGCCAATCCGTGTGAACCACAATCAAACTTTGGTAATTTCTGCACGCGGGTTCAACCAAGGCAAATGAAGGTTAGTGAGCGGCAGTCCCAGCCAGAAACAGCTTCGGCCGCCTTTGTATTTGCTTACATGGTTCTGGGTCAACCATTGTAATACCGGGTTTTGATTGTGACTCATGTGATTTGCTCAACTCATGGATTGGGGGAAATATTAGGGTGGGTGGGTGTGGGGTACCTATAACCTACATATCATGATCATAGGACAAGAACGTGTGGAACTATGCAGCGCCTTATCTTAGAGTCAGATCATAGGAAGATCGGGAAGATGCTACACTTGGGATCTTGAACAAGCATCCAAGTCGATGTATAGGAACTTGTGGTTTGGGAACCACTATTTGTCAATAGCTGTTTCGGAACCCAGTCAGCCATCCAGCACAATCAGCTGGTTTCCCTGTTTTTGATGGGACTTGAGCTGGGTTGGTTGATTTCCCGGAGACTTTGCTGGAGCATGTTTCACTGTGTTAGGTGGAAGGATGCCTTCCAAGCATCCACAACAAAAGACACACCCACATGGTCAAATCTGAGCACCTAGCACTTTGATTCAATATCGCGGGACCCCCCCTCCGTGGTGCGTTGCCGGAAAGAGCCCCTCCTGCCCGGCAAAGGGTAGCGGCTTGAATGGAACCCAACCAACATGAGGAGGTAGTTGATTACCAAAGATGTTCCAACAAAAACAATGTCGTTTTGAGAGCACTCCAAGCAACATAAGGAGGGTGTTTCAAGTATCAAGTCGAACAGAGTTCACTTCCAAATTTGAGCAGCACCGAAACCCTGGCCATGTTACGTGGTTCGACTGTTTCACTGGGATTTCGTACTTCCGGCCTACAGAAGCCTTTGTGGCCATGCTACATGGGTGTAGGACCAATTCCCCCGGATCTTTTTGTTTGGGAAATTGGGGCTTCGCAGATTTCGGTCGCAGAGGCTTCCCGGGGCCGAATCGGTACCCCAAAACCCAGGCACTTCGTGGTGAAGCAGCTGCAGAAGCAGCGGGAGACCTGGACCAAGGAGAAGTTGGACCAGGAGACGAGTCGCTTTTTTTTGGGGAGCCGGGTCATCATGTGCTAACCTGTGCTCTGTTAGGTTGTTTTAAAGAGAAACCCACAAACGGCGGTGTGGTTTTTGAGGTCACCCTGTTTGGGTGGGTTTAAACAGAAACCAACAGAGGTCCCCCCGCCATTTTGACACATTTGCTAAATTTGAGCAGTGCAACCATTGACTGTTGGTTCTACTACATGTTTTTCATTGTTTGTGAAGGCATTTGATGCGGATATCCACCCTCGGATTTGTTTGTTGGTGTGGGTAGCACCCTTTAGTACCATTTTAGTAGCAGGCTTTGATTATTGCTTAGGGCGCGTTTGTTAACGTCGAGTGATAAATTCAAATTGCTAACCTATGGCCCTCTTACAGTGCCATGAAACCTGCCTGGCCATTTCCTCAAGGGACTTTGGTTCTCCTCATGCCAAATGCTGATGTTTTTGAAGGGTTGCCGTTGCCTGTCAACATCTTTAATTGGAGCCTGTGGTTAAAATAGCTTTGGGTGTTCAAATCATGGGACATGGGAGTGTGGGTTGGGCCATGTTCTTTGCTACCCTTGAAGGTGACAAAGTAGTCAAAGGCGTTGGCCAGTACCCCTTTTACAACAATCATGGAAGCTGACAGGAGGGTCTTGGAAGACTACATTCCTTTTGGGGAACGTAGCTGTTCCAACCAGAGATCGAAGGAGACAGACATAAACAAATATGATTCATGAGGTGTGCCTTGGCTTACCTTGAGTCCACGCAATAACTCGTTTGGCGCTGCAACAAACGGGACGGGAAATGCCACGTGAATTCCCCATGGCGTATCTCGCGAGGAGCTGCCCTCGTTGCGCCGAGCCTGGCGCGTTCCCTTGGAGCGCTTGCAGGGTGAGCTTCAGGAGACTCGGCTCCTCGAACCGCTTCGTGGCAAAATCGATCCACCAGGCGCTTCCTTTTTGTTGCGTCTTTTGGGAGATGGGCGCCTTCAAAATCAACGAAAAGAAGACATGGTCACAGGGAGTCTGGGTCATTGCCAAAAACAACAAACAAAAGTCCAGTAAGACGTGAGATTCAAGAGAACAATCAATGACAGAGAGCATCAATATATTCGGGATACCAACTATTTGCAGCATTGTAAAGTATATATATATAGACATAGCGACAGAGAGAGAGAGAGAAAAAAAAAAGCGAGCTGTTGTTTTTATGAAGCCCGAAACCCGGAACGCCATCCCTGAGCCGGTGATATGTTCGACGGGCTCCATTTTGGTCCATCGAACCTCTTTCTTCGGGCCGTGGGTGGGTTCCCATTGGAATCTCAGGGAGTCACTATTGTCCCGTTGAAAAGTGGAAGGAACCTGGGAACGGGGAACTTAACCTGCAAAAATGCTAGCACGAGAAAAGGGGAAAACTTTAACTAGCTCACCTGGGGTAAAAGGAAGTTCGCAATGAGTGTCCTGTACTGGGAATTCCAGTTAAAATTGCAGTTTGGGAATCAGAGCATTTTGCCCAGGATTGCCAGACTTTGCTTAATTGTTTCACGTTTGGCCCTTTCAGTGTTCCTTCATTTCGGCGCGCAGAGCACATATTCCTCAAGCACTCAATTGGTTCCACACAAGTTCTGCTTCCCAACTCATAAACCTCCACCTCCATTTTGCTAGGTCTGATTTTCAACTGAGGGACTTCCTCACTTGCCCAAAGCCGACCTTTGGACCTGTTAGTTTCCCTGGTTGGTCCATGTTTAGTCATGGGCTCAAAAGGTTGTCCTTGTCTGTGTGGGCCCTTTGGGCAACTGAGTCACGTTTCTTGTCATGGTGTTTGTTTTTTTGGTTGTTCGCTTCTGTTTATGCTTAGTAGGCTGCAAAAACAGAGTTTTGCTCACATGCCAAGAATTGGAAAGTGTAAGCTTATGTCATAGCCTTTACACAGGATGGACATGATTACGTCCCTTTAAAAGGAAACTGGTCTTCCAGGACCCCTCTGTCAGGATCCATGTTATGTGGGAGGGCATGTGCTGATATGCTCTCATATGGTTTCAATCTGATCGGTGCCTATGGTGCTTTGCGAGCGTTTGATGTGAGGTGTTTCTCAGCTCGAAGTGGCGGTCGGAGACCGCCTCGGTGTCGTTGTGGGCAGCACCATGTCGGAATTTTATTCAGCCTGGGGCTCTGTGAAAAAAAACATGTTTCATGCTAGTTTGGTTCTCCAAATGAGCATGCGTCAAAGTGGGACCCAACAAATGGGTTGCCTTGGTTCCCCTTTTAAACCAACCCCAAGTGTGCTGTCAAAACAACACTGCCCCCCAAATGGCCATTTGACAGTGGCAGTGCTGCTAACTTTCGGTGGTTCAAACACTGCCCTTTGGTGTCCTGCTTGTGTTCTTTATCAAGTTAATCTACAGGTGATGCTCGAAGGCGGCAGATGAGCCGCTGTCTCTCAATATTCCTCGTCTACTGTAGCCAAGGATATGACATGGATGGGGCACATGAAGTCCATGAGGAAATGCGGGGGTGAGAGCCTCGCCAAATTCCCATGTTCGGGCACCTTCTCAATAATAACTCTGTAGCTTGTGTCAATTCCAGACATAGCTGGCTTGCCTTTTTAACATGTTGTTGTTGTTTTTAGCATGTTGTTTAGCATGTTGTCTTCTTCGTCTTTGTTTTTCTTTGCAACCAGCCCGTAAAGTTTTGCCGATCTGGCCCAGATATCATCGAACCCTGAGAGGAGCTGCACGTGGACTACGTCTTTGTTCAAACAGAGCTGGAGGATCACCGGAAGTTGTACCATGCGCGGCTCGGCGATCAGCTTGTCAGCCCAGGTTGTGTCTTCCACCCGGGTTCCGGCACTGCAAATGGAATGAAACCCTTCCAATTGTGACCTACCAGCGTCCAACCTGTGGTAATGTGCGCACTTTTGTTAGTGTCGCCCGTTGCCTTCAGTCCATTCCGTTGCCTTTTTTCCAGGCAGGGCAACTGGGGTTTGGCTTTTCCGGGTGCTGTCAAGTGAGAGCGTTACAGCGTTACAACCATATTTTCATTCCTGCCACCGCTTCTCCTACGACCACTGCTACTACGATCATCACTGTTACTAATAGAAGTTCTATTCGGCTGTGTCTCATAATAGGGCAATCCTGAAATTTTGTGATTTTTAAAGCCCTGAAACAAACCCTGAGAAAAGGGGTACCCTCAAATTGCAGTTTTCTTTTGAGACCCCCGGACGGACATCAACAATCGGAGGGGACTCATATCCATCAACCACTGTTTGAGGTGTTGCTACTTTTCACATTTATAGCCATATTGGAACCACCCTATACAGACCAATTGGAACATGGTTGGTTACCTAGTATACTGGCAACTGGGATCCAGTTCGTATTGGAACCATTGGTGTTCCAACATGGACATGTGTTCGCTCTTTGTGGTGCCGTGGGTTATACATATGTACAGTTAATATATATATATGTACACATATGTATATAAATATTGAATCTTGTTCTGTTCCAAGCGCACAGGTCGGATCCCAGCGACGACGAGGCGCCCAACGCATCGAGCAATGGCGGCCGGCCAGGAATCTGATGCTCACTGATTGAGATTATGGACTTTAGCCACTTTGGGCTTGGGCCAGGGTGGGCAACAAACTTTATGTTTTTTCCGGCCCATCTCAATGGGTGAGAGTCTGATAGATGAAAAGGCCCTTGTGGAAGGATTGAGGGAGGCCGGACATGACACCCATTTGAGGGTGTTGTTTTGTGAGGCTATCCTTTTTGGAGGTGTTAAAGGGACTCCGCCATTGTGGGGTCCCCTAAAAAAAGGACACACCCATGTTCCGTGTTTGTTTGCTCGGTTCCCCAACTGAGGAACATGAATCTTAGGAGTTGGAACTACCTGAACAGTGGTTGGCGGACATGAATCTCCACATAATTTTGATGTCCACCGAAGGGTCCCACATCAAAACTTATCAACATGTTAAGGCTCCCCGCTTGTTCACTGTTTGCAAGGGTCAGAGTGCAACCTCGGAGGTGTCCTTAAAGGGTTGAATTCAAATTCCGCGGATGTGGCGAGAGTTTTTTTGAGCCGATCAGATTGGTTTTTACACGAAACGGCCATTTTGGGGGTCCGAATCCCTACACAAACCCAGCTGGTTTCCGATTCGGTCTGGTCATTTTCCAGACATTTCTTTTTCCATAACACCTCCGGTTTCCTTTGGCCATCCGTTTTTTAGCGGCCGGCAAGTAGCACGCGAACCACTATGAGTCTTCCCCTTAGCCTCATTATCGCGTCCAAGATTGTTTCCACTATCCCCAAACCACCCCCAAACCGGGTTCCGGTGTTGTCACTCTACTTGTGGCTTGTTAAATATCTCAACCCGGGGCTTTCAGTTTGGTTCGTTGCAGAAACCATCGCAGGCCGCCGCACCGGAGCAGCCCTCCAATTGGAACTTCTTGGAGAAGCTTTTGGCCAGGCGAACTCGGAGATCGACTTCGAAAACCCCCCAGTCGAGCTCGCTCGGAAGCAACGCGTTTCGGAGGTCGATGCAGCTGTTGCGGTTGATGTGCTTCCCGAACACTCGGAGCAAGCCTGTAAGTTGGTAAAATGGTTGGTATACCTGGGTTCCAACCAATCGGGATATGGCCTTAAAAGCGGCCGAGGTCCTGGTAGTTTCCTGGTCATCCTTTGATAGCGTCCCATCCTTGAGTCCAAATCGACCAAAGGACACGTTTTGCATTTTGAGATCAACGCGAATAGGGAGCCTTTTTCTTGTTGGCTGGCATTACAGGGGTCACCTTGCATGTCCAAAACAAAACAACCACAAATTAACGGCAGGAACCCAAAAGGGGGGTCCCCTTTTTGGAGTGTCCTCTATATTTAAACGTCGGCACTTGGATCAAACCAGCGGTCCGACACGCCAGCTTGGGTGTGCGTCCAAATAGGATCACCCAAAATCGGTGGCTTTCCTCTAGGTGTTTCTTTGCACCAGGCTCAAAAGTGGTACCCCTCAGAGAGAGACCTGCATTCACGGAGCCAGCAAAAAGACAGAGAGCCCAGAGGTTTTCCCTTTCCCTCAACACAAGACAGATGCGAAGCTTGCTGGTGCTCAGCAGGGAATGAGTTGGGCTGAGCCCGAGAAAACAGCCATCCTTGTGGTTACTTTAAAGGAATCCCCAAAGCCGGTTCATTCCCAACACCCGGAAGGGCATTCTGAGAACCCGCAAGGAACAAAGCACAGACCTGCCCATCTCTCCCTCAGATTGGCTTTTTCCCTGGTCCGCAGGGGCTTGGATTTCGCCTCCCTGGCAGATGCATGGCTCCGGGGAGACGAGGCGAGCGGGTCCTAGGGCTGATGTTTGTCGAGGCCCTTGCCCTCATACCCCTCTGGCAATTTGGATTGGTGGCCAGTCCCTTTGAAACATGGAGTAGATGCGGCCCTGGTGCAAACCACCAAACCCAAGCATCTACTGGTAGGGGTAAGGTGACTTTGGGGTCCGTCTCTGGGTTGTTCTTTGAGGCTCGGTGTCCCCTTTTGGGGTTGGTTGAAAGGGACACCAAACGGAAACAGGCAGTTTTGGTGTCCTCCTATTTTGACACATGCCCAGATTGGTGTGTTCGTCTGAGAATTCCTTGAACGAAGAGAAGCCACTTAAATTGTTTCTTCCAAGGTAGACTTCGCTCGGTTGATTTGCCGCATGGGTTTGACGTGTGTACTCTTCAAATGAACAGCTAAATAGGAGGAGCAATAGGAGGAGCTTCCCTCAACCAGAAACTGAACCGAGGTTAAGTCTATGGGAAGACCTGAAACGTTTCAGCCTTTGGTAGGCACCTTCAGCCAGCGCAATGTATGCCTGGAAACCATGTGTCCCAGCGTTTTTTGTTTTTTTTTTGTTTTTTTTTTTTAATTATTATTTTTACATGGATAACGGAACTTGGACAGTTGAAGCAGTTGTACAGAAAGCGGGCCCTCCAAGAGAGAGTCTACAGCAATGTTGTGGGTTCCCTTTATTGTGCATGGAAACCAAGCAGAATCCAGCCACTTTCTTACTCCTCCAATTGCAGCTTTTTAGGGAATCCTGGAAGGCTGCGCTACAACAAGCGAAGCAAGCTTAAAACCATTCCCCAAATGGTTTGTATAAGACGGCTTTCAATGTTTGTAGGAGACCGCCTTCAAGTTCATCGTTCTACAACCCTTAGAGGGCAATAATTTTGGAGGGTGTCCTTTTGGGCTGTGTACAACGAGAAGCAAAAAAAAACCTGCCCGATTTGGGGCATTCTCCGGTTGGAAACATACACAACCACCGTGGGTGTTCCCTGTTGTTCCTAGGTGTGGGGCGCTGTTGGGGGCAGTATTGCTATGACGTTCAAAAGCTTGGAACGACCTCAAAAAAGGTTGGCTAACATGATTCCCCACCATACGTTGTCCAGCACAGGGTCTCCCATTTGATTCAAAGAACACATAGGACACCTTGGACAGAGTAGTCCAGCCTTAAGATGACCAAGCCTAAAGGGAAGGAATGTGCAACATTTCTTTGTCAGGGAACACCCTACTAAAAGTCCAGGGACTATCTAAGTTAACTACTACAAACTTATGACCTATGCTACAAGTTGGCTGAGGTCGTAAGTTGCGTAAGTACTTCCGTCCTTTGGTTCAAGATAAAAGTAACTTCCTGAGAAGTTGGACAATGTATCATGCAATTTTGGAAGAGGGCATATGAGTAACTGAGTAAGTTGGCGAGAACTTGGGGCGCTGTAACGCTGAGCATCAACGATTCATGTGCACCTCCAAAAGGTGATTGATCTCGTGATATTTCCAGGGACACTCCGCCTCAGAAGTGACTCCTTGGTCATGACCCCTATGCAGAGTGGCCCATGGAGAACCGGGAAGTCTGCAAGGGCCCTCAAAACATGGCCAGGCTTAGCCCTTGTCAACTCTTTGTGTTTGGTGAATTTTCCATTTCCCCTTTCAACCAGCGACAAGTGTTAAGCGTTTGCAGGGGGGTTGAGTCTGGCCCGGGAACACCAAACCCTCACTGTTCTTGGCATGATGTTCTAAAACTTGTTTGCTTCTGCTCTTTTCTCGGTGGGCTGTAAAACACAACAGCTTCTTGCTACCATACCAGGGGTGGGGAAGACATGTTTGAGGGCCTGCCCGCCCGAAAAAGAACACAAGCATCAGCATATGTTTTTGTTTTCCCCTGTTGGTTTTGAAGGAACACAATCACTGCTGGACATATGTTCGATTTGTTCCACGGGGCTTCAGCAAATGGAGGGTTGTTTCAGGACCCAAACTAGTCGACGATCCGCACTAGACCTTCCAAAGCGCAGGTCCTGGGGCGGCCCTACCACCCTTCCGTGGGCATCTTTCAGGCCTTTGAGATGCGCCAGGGTGAGGACTTCCGACTGGGAAGAGCATCAAACGGATTTAGCCGCGCGCACATGTGTGTGTGTGTGTTGAGTGAGTGTGAGTGTGAGTGTAAGTGCGAGTGCTGAGTGTGTATGTTCGTTCTTTTGTTGGAGTGTGAGAGTGAGCGTGAGTGTTGTGTGTGTATGCATGTTTGTTCTTTTGTTCGTTGGTTCGTTTGTTTGCTTGTATGTTTGCTTGCGGGTATTGATTTGTGTAGTGTGTTTGACAGGGAAGACTAGAAGCTCACAGTTCCGCTGGTCGCCTGGTGTAGTCGGAGCCGTCACTGTGAAAACCACACTTTCTGCGTGAGCCTGTCTAATTTGGCAACGCATCTGGGTGGTTTCTTCAAATTGGCCCCTTTTTGGTAGGGAAGCTGAGGGAAACAGCCTTTTGTTTCGAGGGCCCTATTTTGAAACGCAATTTGTGTGTGTTTGTTGTGTATATTTTTGTTGTGTTTTTCAAGTGTACCATTTGTGCTTTGTTTTAATGACAAAACAGGAGGGCAACCACAATTTGTTGGTTTGTCGAATTTGGCACATGCCCATTTGGCGTGTTCCCTCCAGATTCTACATGTTTTGGGATTGACAAAGTCTGCACTTTCCAAGAATTATAACATGGTCTGCCTTCCACCCAACATGGAAGTGCACAGACTCCCCAAAAAGTTGTCTTCCCCTAGACCGGGCGAATGAACGTGACATCCTCAAAATTCCCCGCTGAATATGGCGGTTTCAAGGGGAAACCAGACCAACAGAACAAAAACAAAAAGAGAGAACCCTGAATTCTTTTCTGAATCTGACGATTTCAAGGGGAAACCAGACCAACAGAACAAACACAAAAAGAGAGAACCCAGAATTCTTTTCTGAATCTCACGATTTCAAGGGGAAACCAGACCAACAGAACAAAACACAAGAGAACCCCTAAAATCTTCACTTTGAAAGACCCACCGGTTTTTTCTATCGCATGGGGGTGTTCCCAATGGCCACCTCAACCCGGCGAATGAGGAGGGCTCCGCCCCACCGGGCTGGCCAGGGCCCGAAGAAGCAAAACCACAGCTCCGGGAAAAAGGGCTGGGACTGAACGCAAGGGGGTGGTTGGCACACCAACAGGTGGCTTGCAGTCGTTCCAGTGATCCCTTCAAACCTTTGTTCCCTTAGGCCAAAGGTAGACACTGTTTTCTTCAAAGGGGGCATGGTGGTTACATCAAAAAGTCAACAAGTAGATGGCACGATTTCTCCTTACGCGCATAAGTAAAGGGGATGGGATGATACAACTAAAAAACAATTGTGCCATCGTCTGTTTTTTGTGGGCAACCACTTGCAATCGAGCCAAAGAGAGACCATGGTGTCTACCTGGGAGATTGTAGTCATGTGGCCATGGGTCAAAACCCCGTCCCCCAGTGAACATCCCAATCCCCACTAAAATAGACTAAAATGGAGGTGCACCTACCCCAAAATGGTGCCATTGGTTTTGACCCACAGCTATGTCTAGATGATTCGGAAGCTTGCAAGCCCACAATTGTTGAGTGGCGATCCCGTTGGTTCTTTTCTTGGGCAGTCTTCTGCTCACGATCAAGCAGGGGTCCTTAGCCCCTTTACATAAGCGATTCAAGCAAGACCTTTGAATCACCTTTGCAAAAAAAGTTTCCTTCAGCTGGGGTCATGTTTGACACGCACTTCCTGAGTGGACTTGAAACGTTCTTGGAATACCATTTTAGTGGTAAACGTAAACAAAAGGTCCCAGCTTTGATTGGCCAATCCACTCAGGAAGTGAAGAAGTCATACAAGTAACCTATGGAACCCTACTAATCAAAGGGCATCATATTCACCCCTTTTCAACAAATTCCCACTTGGCAACCTGGGGTTCAGCGACCCAGTTGAACCACCCAGTTGTCCCCCTCCAGATTAAGGACTACCTCCATGGGACACATGTTGGGCCCCCCCAAAGACGTCTTCGGATACCTCACTGGTGTGATTCCCCAAAAAAGGCAACAGGACCACTCTAGCCCGGTGTTGGTTGCCCTTGTCCAAAGGACGACCATGATTTCTAAGCAAATGTAACCGCAGTCTTTCGAAAGGATTTGGCTTGCGACCGATGTGGCGGCCCCATGATCCAAGTTTTTCTTGGGGGTTTCTTCTTGATTGCTTGTGGTTACCTAGGTTATCAGACAACCAGGCAACCCTTCGCCGTGTTCGGTTTGGTTTGTAAAGGTTGGCAAGCCCTTCGTTCCCTACGCAGGTAAATCAACTCATTGGGCACATGGAATGGTGCAGTCGGGAAAATCCGACTGAGGCTCTGGCTTTGCAGACCCTCCGGGCTATGGCAGCGCTGTTGGTCGGAGGTCGAAGAGCGAGCATTTTTTAACGGGATGACGCAACGTTCCGGGAGGGGGGGTTGCGACGTCACCCAACTTGAAGGTTCCTTGCTTGGGGGGAGTTCCTTGTATTTGGTTTTTAAGTGGGGCGGGCGGGATTCAACCTGCATGGCGACTTGGCACGTCGGCTAGTTCGAAAGCCTTCCTGCTGACTGGCATGATGCAATGACATCATAGACATGCATGTGATGCCGCACCAGATGGCGAGTCAACCTTGCGTGGGTTCCGATGTGACCTGTGATGCGTGGTTGAGTGATGAGCTGCTTCTTCAAGATGATCTTGACAGTGAGTGTGTTTTGTGGAATGGCAAGGGTGCCTCCGCCAGAAGCATGCTTGTCAGTGATCTCTTTCATGCGCCAATACTAATGATGCCCCTGGTGTTGAATGTCTCCCTTACAATCCAAGGCCTTGGCCAGTGTCCGAGAAAGAGGGCAGAGGTCACATCTAAGCCTCATGGGAGAAAGCTCGTGGCAGGTGCGTGGTCCGGTGCTGGTGCTTTACAAGGTGGATGACAAGCTGCACCAATGCCGGGGACCGAGCCGTTTGGTGGAGCGTTCTTCTTTTAGTTCCTTCCATTTGCTTAACATGTTCTCGTTCCTCCGCCTGTTGGTTTTAGAGGGAATCTATCACACCTGGGTTTGTTGTCTAGTTCCCTGGTTGGATGCTTGAAACATCACCGTTAGTTGTCACTGCCGTTCCCTTTTGGTGGGGTCATGTTCAAAGTGGACGCATACGGAACACTGTTTCAGTAGTCCATGTGTCATTTGGACAGGGAGTCGTGTTTCAGTGCTGTCGTGGAAGTGATTGCGAGTCTAGCAGTCTGTCTGTGTTTTTTTGTTGCCGCTCGGCTTCACATAGCCGACATGGAAGCAAGCTTGCAAGACGTTGGCCCTTTTGGACACTTTAGCAGGGCTCCTTAAAAGATACATTTTGCCCATTTGAAACGTGGCCAAAATAAAGGGAAACCACCATTTACAAGGCAAGGTTCAGGTGTATAATGTAAGGATCTCTGTTTAGGAATGCACGAGCTGCGTATCAGACCAGGTTTGTTTGTGGGAGAGTAAGGCTGTGGCTCAAAAACCGGTACCAAAATGGAACCCTGGTAAGTGGAAACATGGACCAAAGCCTGCGTAACCCCTCCTGTTTAATTTTGAGCCGCACCCATTAGACAGTGGTTTTTTGGCTATGGTCAACACCAAAGGGTGGGAACACAAAAGGCCTCCCTCCACCCGCCAAGTACCCAAACCTGCTCGCATCGGAGTGCCGAAAGAATCGAGTCGTAGCCTCCCAATTTGGAAAGCTAGTTCCAACCCCTATCCATGTCAATCTCATATTCGGGCATGTGAAAACAGGGATACCCCATGCTCTTTTTCCGTTTGGCTCCCCTTTCTCCCAAGAAGAATAGCCCTTAAATAAGCACACGGCAATATTGAGATTCATTTTCATGTGTGAACCTCAACATGTCGCATGTGTTGCAGATTTATTTCAGAGACGCTGGGCGTGTCCTTACTTGGGGTACCCTTTTTGGGTGGTTCTCAAGGGAATCCCAGAATGGACCCCTGCCCCCCCCTTCAGACAGCTGGCGGAAACTCGCGTGAATTCGAGGCGTCGGCGCCACCTATGTGGCGCTGCCGGGGGCCACGGTGGCCGAGGGCGAGAAGATCCGCGCCAAAGAGGCCCGTGCTGCTCCGACTTCGACGGGTGGGGACAACTTGTTTACTCGCTGATGCGATAGGTAGGGAATGACAACGAGTCCGGGTGGGAAGGATCCGGTTTTGGGGATTCCCTGAAAGGAAACCACGAAGCCCTCTTTCCCTCAGCACCAGCCCAGCCCCGGAACCTTTTGAAGCCTCCCTGAAAGCTGCAAGTTCCACCCAGCCTGGGCAGAGACCCCCAGCTTTCAGCTGGAGACGAAACAGACCCTCTTGGGTTCACTGCTCGCTTGGTGTTTGAAGCCAGGCCAAACAGGACTGAGAAGACTGGTAAAAGAGAACCACTTCACAATTGGCGAGGTGTTTTAGTTTTCTTATCCGGACTCTACCCAAAGGACCAAGTTAGATCATGTTGTTTGTATTTGTTGGTTCTGTTCATGTCTAGTGGGTGAGCGCAAAAAAGCACCGCTTTTTGCCTTTTGGATTAGGCTTGAGCAAGCAAAATAAGGTGCAGGTTGGGTGTCTCTTAGGTTCTCTTCAACCTGCATGGAACAAGTTGCCCTCAATATGGTTGTAGGTTGCTTCCGAGAAGCCAAGGCATACACTTCGTCATAAAAAGGTAGCCATGTGAATAACCCAACGGAGGTGGTTTTCCATAGTCCAAGCGCGCAAGTTGCGCCCAAGAAAGGCCCCTCGATCCAAGCTCTCAGTGGTCCAGTGCCCCTAACTTTTGCCCTGACTAGGTCCATTCGGGTTGATTGAACTATTCGAGTTGATACGGGTATAATGTTTCATCATTGTTAGAGATATACCTATACAGAGCCACTGCGCCACCACGTATATCACAAGGCTGGACATGTTTCCCATCAGCAGTACTCTCATAGCAAACTTCCCAGTTACAGTGGCACCCTGTTTCCCCCGCCCAGCGACCGCAAAGCTGCCAATTCTTCGAGTTCACGCAAGACATGCCAACACACCTTTTTTTTGAAGAGCCTTCGTGTTTTCCTTGTGGCTAATTCACCCTAGTCATTGCCTACCCAGCCATTTGCCTACCCAGCACAGCGTTTCGCGCCCTCCCCCAGTTGGGGGGTTCCCCAGATTGCCGCTTTGGTTTTGCTTTTACCCATCACCTGTTAGGCCAGTTAAACTGAGTCTCCTTTCGGGATGTTTAAAATTCGAAATGGATAGAGTGGTTTTGGTTTCGCTTCTTGGATTTTGTTGGTTTTGCTTCTTAGGCGGCAACAAAGGGAACACTGGTCTCAAGGGTGTGACCGAATCCAAAGGCCCCTTTCGGGGACCTTTTGGATTCACAAATCTGGGTTTTCCCCACCAAACATACGAGAGGTCGATCACGGCATCTTTTGCTCGTTCGGGCGGAGGCAGCAACCCAGGGGCTGTCTATTGGTTTGTCGGCCTTGGTACTGACCCCCGTTGGCTTCCTTGTTGACCAAGGCTTACCTTCGTTTCTCCACCGAACGAAGGCTTGGGGCTTGGTCACGTCCGCGAGTATGGGGCTATTCTGTTTTTGAGGCTGCACTTTTGTACATTGTAGGTATTCAAAAGAAAGACTGGAGGAAAACCGCCATTTTGTTTTGGGGGCGGGCATCTCCGAGAAAGGAGAGAGACTCCCTTGTACGTTTTTTGGGTGTGGGGGGGTTCCCTTGCTGGGTTCCCTATTTGGTTTCATTGGGTTCCCTGAGTGGGTTCCCTTGTGGGTTGTCTTATTGGCATTGTGTTTCCTTGGGTGCAGTACGGGTCCCCGTTTTTTTGGGAGACAAAACACCGCGATTCGGCTCGCTCCATTTCTCGCGCGCCGTTTTCAGGGCGCGCGTTTTCGCAGGCCGCGTTTGAGATCATCACGGCGGGCAGCCAGGGAAGCCCAACGGTTTGAAGTGTTCACCTCGTACCTCGGCGTTTTGGCGATGCAAACAAGTGCCACTGATATAAATTAATAGGGGGGTGACCAATTCTGGGTTTAGTGCGGAATCAGACCACTTTTGGAGGGGAACACCCCCCCATAGTTTTCAACACGGGGTTGAGTCATGAAAAACAGAATCATGTGACAATTAGGGGTAAGAATCCTGCCCGCTGTAGTACTTGGAAGTACTGGGTATGATTTTGACCTGTTGAAGGCATTTCAAGGACTCGCACTGCGACAGAACGCACCTGGCCACAACAGGCAATCAGAAGTAAGTCTGGGTTCGCTTCAGCCATGTGAACACTAATGTTGGGTGTGGCTCACAAATAGGGGCCCAAAATAGAACCCTGAAAAATGAAGAACTAGAACCAAAACCTGTGCTCCTCTAGCTGTTAAATTTTGAGCCACACCAAGTTGTTGGCTTGTTTTCCTTTTTGTTCTTGTTTTTTTTCTGTGGGGCTCCTTCATTTTGGGGTGGTTTTAAAGGAAACCCAAAAGGACACCCACCACGTTGAGGAGTCCCCTTTGACATACTCAAGTGGTTAAGGCTCTGGGAGTCGGGTTGAAGGTTGATGTGGGTTGTTTTGGACTTGCCTGGAGTTTGCGTGACCCTTCAAGAATGGAGTCATTGCATGTATGTCATGGTCCCTAATTTTGTGTTTATGACCTCATTATTTCAGGGTCAGGTACATGCTTGGTGAACTCAGTGGCCCATAGCCCTTCCTGTCGCCCGCCCTCGTTGCTCAGCGTTCCCTGGGATATCTGCGAGCTTCGAGCGAACGGGTGGTGTGCAAAGCATTGTGAGGCCATCGTTTGTCACGTTGGGGTAGGTTTCGGTTGGGTTTGGGCTGGATGAGAGCAATTTTCAGTGAGGCATTGAAGGGATCTGATGGAACAGTTTCTCACGAACTCAGAAGTTGGTTTTGTCGGATTGAGCAAAGCGGGCCGGGAGACGGGGGGGGGGTAGCACACCTATGAATAGATCAGCGTTGACCCCAAACAGCATATGCGCAACCGGGCTGCTAACCCCCATGCAGTTCTGTGAATGCACTATTGCGGCTCTATTGAGACACTGCTCAGTGAATTCCCAACAGACTGTGCATGCCGTTGGGATTGAGGGCTATCGGTATTACTGAGTGTTGAGATTGATACGCTGGCAAAAGGCTGTTTTTTCCTGGATACCTGGCCAACACCCTGTAATGCCCGCCAATCTACTTGGGCATCCAGCTTGGGCGGGCAATTCTTCCGAGCTCTGATTGAGTGATTGAGACAGCGGCTGCAATTTCAGTGTGCTTGTTGAGAAAGCCCCCACAACCTTACAACTGCCGCAACGACACGTCAATGTTGCTGAACCAAAACTTGAAGACCTATTGGCTTGAAGCTCAATTCAAATTGAAAAAGATTCAACAAACACCTTAATTGAAGCTTACTGCACCTTCCATGGGCTTCAAGAAAAACAAATCCCCGAGGCGATGGCCGGGTGCTACGACTTCAGGCGGGCTCCAAAAAGGAGGCGCTGCCCGGCGCCCTAGAAATCCGTTCTTCGGGGTCCGGGTCCCAACCACTGGGCTCTTTTTGGGACCCGTTTTGCTGTTTGGATGTGGAGAAAAAGCACCAGGTGGGGGGGGGGGAATTCCGGGAGTTGGCGGGGGGGGGTCACGATGCTTTGTGAAAAAAGGGGGGGGGGGGGGGTTGCCATGTTTTCGGCTTTTGCGGTGGAAGGAGCGAGCCGGCTGTCGTGATACCTTTTTGGGACGTCTTCGTGGCAAACACAAAGCATTTCTTACATGTTTGGCTAATCCACGCAGGACGTGAGGGTAATGCCTGGCAGTTTTTTCTTCCCCTGGGACCCCCAACGTCTATGAAATGGCGTGATCAATGGAAATTGTGTGGCCATTTCGTTTGACGGCCATTGGCCAGCCAAAGCTAGCTAAGTGGTTTCCCCGAATGAAGTCTCTAATTAGCTCCAGTAACACCTCAAGCAATGAGTTGACTCGGAACTGCACCAAACGGTTTTGCTAAACTGAACCATCCCCTGGTCTTTCCAGGTTTCCCACAAGAGCCACAATGAGCCCGAGCGACATGGGTCGGTTTACAAAAAAGCCAAAAGGAGATCAAACATGTTCGAGCCAACCCAAAATCCACATTTTCGCGATTTGGTTCCATTTTGGTCTGAGTCCTAACCCAAATTCCAACCCAAATAACCAAAACACTGTTTTTTGTGGGTTTCGACATCCAACATGGTATTGCGTCCTAGCCCAAACTTCAACCCAAATCACCCAATCTTTTTTGTGGGTTCCAACATCCAACCCAAAAATCAACCTCCAAAAATCGTGTTGTTTTTTTTTTCTTCGTGGGGTTCCACCATAGTTTGAGTCCAACCAAATTTCAACCCATGTCACCTTTTGGGTTCCAATATGTTGAGTCCAACCGACAAGCTGGTTTTCCCATGGCGAAACTTCCAATCTCCCAGCGCTTCCGAGGTCCTGGCGTCAGCTGTTGGAGGAGATCGCTGTTCAGCCAGGCCCATGGCGATTGGCGCCGTTTTGGGAGTTATGGAGTCGTGGCTTGTCAGCTCAAACGTGGCGCCCAGCCCGGTTCCACTTAGCTGAAAAAGATCTGTTTAGATCTTTTGAGTTGGTTTCGTGGTTGGGTTTCCGGATTTACCCCACTATATTTTTTGGACAGCCCAGATGGATTTGCTGAAGTCCCTACGTCATTTTGCCAGATCATTGCAAGTTTTACAGTAAGCACTTGCCTGTTGGGTTCATCATGGCTCATTTCTTGCTTCTTGTTTGCACTTTTTGCCCTCACCTGCCCTGACGTGCCCTGGCTTGCGGATTCTAGACCCTTTGCCCTTTTTTTGGGTCGGAAGTTCATGGGTAGCTGACTGTCTTTCACGGACGGGTGCGTAGTGGACTGGACCGGATGGCAAATGAACTTTGCCATGCTTTTCCACACACTGAACCAGCCAGTGGGTGTGCCTGGTTTTGTGTGTATACCCCTTCTTGCGCTGGGTGAAAAGGGAAATCAAGAGCAAAACCTCTCATTGTGAGGAGACGAGCTCTGTTCCCAAACATCCAGTGGGTTGCTTTCTTTGTTCCTTTTTTTCAGGGGTCTCCCTTTAACATAAACTACCAAAACAAAGAGTGCCCATGTTTACCATGACCATGGAGGGTCTGGGGGTCTCCCCATAAACCGTAACCGTGGTTTGTGTTCTCAAGGGTGTGACCCAATCCAAAGGTCCCTCTTTGAAAAACCTATTGCAAAGAAATGGCTCCATGAGAACTAGAAAAGGTGATCAATCGTTTGCTCAAAGCGCAACCCATCCGAGTTTCAACCTCTTTTGAGCCAGCAAGCGCCAGGTGCCGGGTACCTCTCTGTCTCTGGTCGGGGACCCTTGAAGCTCGAATGCGTCGATTTGCTCTTAAGCTATACGAGGCAGCTCCAAATAATTTGAGACATGCCTATATCCAGTTTGAAAACACAGATGTGGTGGGTTGTTTGTCTCTAAGAGATTGAAAAGGGCCCAGCGCCAGCCATTCGCAGGCCCAACACATGTGTGGCCTCGGGATGCCCCACCCTGATTTCCCCGGAAGCCTACGGCGTCCCCAATTTGCGTTGCCTTCCCATGGTCTCTTGCTGTGGGATTGCCGTTGGAACATCCCCTTGTTTTGTGTAGGGGTCAAGCTTTATATTTCCAGGCCTCCAGTGGTTGCGCTGAGGGTGTCCTTCCAACCAACCCCCCAAGTCGCCCCTGCTTTTGTTGGAAGAAAAGCATGTCGGTTTTCCCGAAGCCTGTTTTTGTGCCTGTGTTTCAGTGTTTATATCGATCATATAACTTTTGGTGTGGCTGCATGTTTGTCGGATTTTTGCCAGTTTGCGCATGTGCCAGTCCGGGAGTAGTTGTTTGACTTTGTTGTGTGCATATGTGTGCATCTTTGCCATTAAAATATGTTTATGTGTGGTTTTGTGCATCTGCGAGTGTTTGTGTTTTTGTGTTTATGTGTTTATGTGTTTATGTGCTTATGTGCTTATGTGCTTATGTGCTTTTGTGCGTGTGCGTGTGTGTGTGTGTGTATGAAGGTGTGCACGCTCGCATGCGACGCCCCTTTGCGGGTGCGCATCTCAGAAGTTGCATGCCGCGCTTCTCTCAAGCCCCCTTTGTGTGGCTAGTAGTTTTGAGCGGATGCAACACGTTGCAGGACAAGTTTGCTGCAGAGCCAAACTGCACAGCGACGTGCACACTGGCAAGTTCAGCATTCGTAGTATGTGGGTTTCTGAATTGTGTTACTTTTGCTGCGCCTGCTCACCGTCATTGACGGATCGTTTCAGTGGGCACCATGATTGGGCTGCCCGCTTTGTTTCCTTCTGCTGCGACTTTGCCGCAATACGCGCTCATCAATATCTGGCTCGGGCTATGATGAAGGTCCTTTTTACTTGGGATTCCTTGTCTTAGGTTTGGGAGCTGTTGTACAAAGCTTTTGAGGCTTTACTGGCAGATGCCCTCTGTACGCACTCAGATTGACATGTTGACAGATGCAACGTGCTGCCGATCCAATGCATCCCAATTATCAAAGCAGTGGGACAGAGGTTGAATTCCTTCTCGATGGTTTAAATGGATGCGTCTCAACATAGGCTCCACGAGAAGATTTGTTTTCTTTGGGCATCCCTTTGACTCCACCAAAGACCAAAAAAGGGCACACACAATTGCACACAAGTGCATCCAATCACTGAAACATACAGACACTCACACGTGCGGTGTCCCCTCATTGACTTAATAGGAATCGTCACCACTTGAGTTGAAGGCGAGGGGTTGCCCTTATGCCGCTTATGCCTATCGCTTGGATGCAGCAACTGGGGTTGAGCACTTTTCAGATACCCAGGTAGGTCTTTGGACTTTGGACCGAACCGCTAAGTTTGGCTCTGAGAGCCAAACATCGGAAGGTATGCTTTTGAGGGGCATGTGAAGAATAATGCTGACCCCATACTAATCAACCCGAGTTTATTAATAGGGGGGGGTGTCCAATTCTGGGTTTAGTGGGGAATCCAACCACTTTTGGAAGGGCCAAACACCACCCTCCTGTTAATAAGAACTGGTTGGTTGATTAATACGGGTTCAACATAATCGGTTTCAGGTTACCGTTCCCACTGGTGCTCGATTCCGCTTGAACGGTGTCCGGCCACCAGAGGTCTGGCCATGTTAGTACCACCTGGACCCCGAAGAACCCCCAACTTCTTCAAGGGCTCGGTCAACGTTTGTTGCTATGTCGCGTGTGTGTGGCTTCACTGAATTGATGCTAAAGCTCTGAATCCAAGGTTGCAGGTTGAACGTTGAGGAAGTTGACGAAGCCTTGGGGCCAAAGAAGGCAACGACCGCACTTCCCATTTTTTGTACGTTTTGCTCTGGCTGATTAGAAGCACTCTTTGCGCCGGCTTGGGTTCGACCCAGTTTCCTTTGTTTGGGAGGCCGTCTCTTCAGAAGCAACTATCCGAAACAGAGTGCGCGCCGGGAAGACAACTAGGTCCCCCAGTAGGGCCCTTTTACCCTTTCTTGGGGGGAGGGTTCCCCTACTAAAATAGACTACAGAAAAAAGTTGGTACCGTATACCCCTCTGCTGGAGGACCTAGACAAATCATGCAAAGTTTGTTTCAGAAGCTTGCTGAAATATTGCAACGCCAGCAAACTGCAAAAGTACAAACATAGCCAAAGAGGGCTTGCGGTTCGGCACTGCACCTGTTGACCTTTTGCCGACATGGGTATGAGTTTGCAAGCTGACATCTTTTTGGGGGCGACCCCTCTACTAATCTGGGTCACTTCGGAGCGCTAAGCGGCTCACAACTGAATTTGAATGTCCAGCAGAATATGGGTACGTGTAAAATAGGGGGACACCAAAAAGTGTTTTCCTTTTGGTGTCCCTTTAAACCAAGGTTCAAAAGGGTATCCTGCAATATAATTGTGACATGGTACACCATGTCTTATCAGAGACCTCCATTCGCCACTTTAGGTTTACGGGAAAGGAGCGGCGTGTCCCTGCCCAAGTCTTAGGGCTGATTGTGGTGAAGAGGGAAGCTCAAGTTGGCCAGAGAGAGAGAGGCCGCTTGGCTTGCTTGGATTCAAGCCTTCCTGGCGTTTCAGGGGCTTATAGGCCAAAGCCAACAGTCCAAAGGCAACCCAAGACCTTTGCCACTTCTTTGGGTCTGGGCGAGTGGCTTGGAAAGGGGTTATGCTAAACGTGCAGCTTCGGGGGGATTTAATTTGTGGTCCTCCAGTGCCGAGGCGATTCCGCGGCCCCAGCCTCTCGCACACCGTCTTCACTCAAAGCCCCAGACCCTACGGAGGCCGGGACTCCGACCTGCGGCATCGTGTCATTCGGGCGTGTCTCACAATGGGTGCGTTAGGTTGGACCCACAAAATGGTGGGTTGCCTTCGGGTTCCCTTCTAGACCATCCCAAAAGAAATACCATCAGAAAAGACCCCCAGGAAATTGCGAATATGCCCTTTTGCCTGGGGTGTAAAAAGCACAGCAAGGGTTGCCAGGGGTTGTTACCAGGATTCGCACGAAGGGTTCCCCTGGACAGCATTAATGGATTGTTTACATAGCGAACCCCGACAAATGGCAAACGGTGCGTTTCCCTTAGAACAATTTCAACCACAAGCTTTCGCCATGAATGTCATGAATGAGAAACCCCACCATGTCTCTGGCCTTTGGCGGCTCCATTGTTTCTTGGGGAGGGGATCCAATAGGTTCAGCAACAAGTCATCAGCTTTTGAGCCACTGCTCAGCAAAATTCATTTGGGCGAGGTGATGTTGAGAACTGGTAGTGAAGGTCGCCCATGCCTCTCGGTGCAAAGGATGCGCATCCTTGTCAAATGGCGACAGAACATGGATCCAGGGAATTGGCGACACCACGCACGGCTCAATGGGAAACCACCAAAGGAACCAGCGCCCCAAATACATCATGTCTTGGTGGCTGTCCTGGGATGCTTTTCCGATTGCCAGTAGTCTGAATCGCAGACAAGGTGGACTAAACTGCCTCATTCATGGCGATTTCAGTGGGCAAAACTGCAAAGGGGATTTCTCCTAGATTTGCAAGCGGGAGTTGCCCACCCACTACAAGGACCCTGGGAGCCGGGAAATTCTTTCCTGTGGATCTTCTGTTGGTATGCATGATTCCCCTTTTGTTCTGGTGTACATATCACTTGTTGGAAAGGCTAGTCTTGAATGAGAAGCGCCGAACCCCCAACCCCCCCCCCCCTTCCGCTGGTTCGACTGTTTGGTTCAACAAGGACTGCGGCAACGTAGTAAAATAGTAGAACCGAAAGTCGATGGGTGAAACGGGCGCTGGTAATGTTCACTAACATATCAGATGCCCCAGGGTTGGGCCAGATTGTTTTTCCCCGACCACCCCTGTCGAAACCAGTCCCCGAAGGGAAGCCCAAAGGCTGTTGCAACAGAGGTGTTGCTGTTGAAACAAGAGGTGCCCCAAAGTTGTCCTGAATTACAGTGCCATATAGGGTGCCTTTTACATGGTAGGCTTCCTTTCTTCCTTTCCCGACTTCCCGTGCAAGGCAAGGCCCCGCCAGTAACATCCCGGTGGCTGTGGCTGCAGCCGTGGCCACGGCGACGGCAGCCAAGAGCACACGCAAAGCCAAGCCAGGGAGCCGAGCGGAGAGACCTGAGATCTTTGTGGTTCCCAGCCATCCAGTTCCTTAGCTTTTTCGCGTTTTAGTGTTTAGTGGTAGTTTCCGTATTTAACCCACTCAAAGTTAAACTTTGAGCGTGGGGATCTGAGGGCAGCCCAGTGAAGAGTTCTTGGAGGAAATGATCTGCCAAATCCCAGCCCTTCGAAGGATTGCCCCCATTTAGCCTCCCGTGCCAGACAAAAAGTCCTGGCAAATGCTGAATCATTCCAAAACCAAAAATAAGCCCAGACGCCCAGCGGGTTGCCTCCGCTTTTTGTTCTTGTTTTTTTGGGGGAGGGGCTCCCTAGCAAAGCCCGCGCCTTTTTTCCCATGGCCACCGAGGGTCCGGGAGGTCTGCTTGGTGGAAACGACTGCTCGCTGGGTCTCGAGGGTTCGGCCCCAAAAGGTCTCCTGATTCCGCTGGCTGATCTTTGGTGTCTCACCTCCGGAGTTCCTGGACTTTATTCACTTGGTGGGTTTGGACCAGTTTAGTGGGAAGCAAAAGTCTCGGTCTTTGGGTTTAAACAAAGTGTTCAGACTCGTTTTGGCCACTCCAGAGCTTCTGCCTCTGAGACCTTGAGGAAACAGATGGCTTTTCCACAGGAGGTGATCGTCCTTTTTCTAAGGGGGGTTTAGCGCGGCTTTGAGCAACAGAAATTGACCAGAGTCTTCAAATTGGTGAAAAGGAAGCCAGAACGGATGGGACAGGGTGGTTGTGTTGCAGTTCACAGCGCCTGTTTGACAATCAGATGATGCTGTGGGAACCAAATGTGCAAATGGCAGTGTCAGGCTCCAGCAATTTATGAGCCCAGCGCAGAGGGTCCCTTTGTACCCCTTGTGGATGGGTTTTGGAGGGGTTCATAGAAGGTATGCATGGATTCAGGTTTCTGAATGATAGTAGTTAGCACAGATGTGTGTGGATATCGCGTTTCTATTCTCGACCGCTTGATGGACATCATCTGCACGAAAATGTTTGTCCACCGACCATCTAGAAGGGGTCCCAAAGGAGCCGCTGGTGTGAAGGCTGAGAGTTGATTGGTCGATGGCCCAACAAGGCCAACCAAGGCCAAATTAGGCCAAAAACGGCCTGATAAGGCCAAACGGTCGGGGGCTCTTTGGAAGGTCGAGTTGGTCGGGTTGTCATTGCCAGATTTTAACCAACCTGTTTGCTTTTGGGCTTGTTGGTTTTCTGTGTCATTCCTTCAACCAGCAATTGCTAGCTCTTTACCGATGTGTAATTCGATTGCTTTCTGATTTGGATCTTGAGTTTACCAACGAGCGTAGACACTTACTCACGGTCGAAGCCTGCAGTGCTTTTGTCCTTTTGGGTTTGGTATGTGAGCCTTGGATTTGCGTTCAGCTCGTTCTTGGGGCCAAAACCAACTCCGGGTTTCGACGGGCCGGGTTTCGGAGGTGGAGCTCCTGGAACTCGGGGCACGGCGTGGAGCTCAACGACGACGAGACCATTGCCAAGCGCCGGGACCGAGCCATCCGCCGAGTCGCGCCGAGCCGAGCGAAAGGCGACGAGGGCGACGAGGGCGACGAGGGCGACGAGGGCCGAGGGGCTGGTGTAGCCTCTTTTTTTCATATCCCGAGCTTATGTGTTATCTCTGGTGTCGATGGTTGTGGATTTGGTTGCCAGTTGGCAAACAAGTTTATACTTGGCCCGTCCACTGAAAGCTTGGGGGGTCTCTGCCCAGATCCGGGGTTTAGAGTACCACCTGCATGCAACAATTCACTACTTGGGAGATAATCATTGGATAGCATGTTGTTGGGGATAATGTTGACTGGTTGATTCACCTGACTAAGGGGTTCAGAAGAAACCTGAAATGTCTTGTTAGGGGAATTTCCCTGATTAACTCCTTGGTTTTGTTTTCATGGCTGGTCTTTGGTGTGTACTTTGCCCTTGGAAATATGTTGTTCCCTTTTAAGCACTACCAGAGGCTTTGAGGTTGATGCCGACCTTTTGCTCGCTCATTCGGGCGGAGGGAGTACCCCAGTTCCTCGACAGGACCACTACAGCCGACCAGAGGGCCATTGCATCGTGGTGTCCGAGACCCCGATTGCCTCCGCTGCGGGCCCAAAAGGAGCGGACTTCTATGCGGAGATCAAGATCGAGCGCCTCGACTTGATTTGCGGGTCGAAAGCAGGTCGAAGGTCCAACTAGGTGTGTGTGTGCGTTTCTTTTGGAGACCAGAAGGAAAACCAGCACACCCATATCTTGATGCACAAATATGCTGAAACAACATGGGCTGGTCCTGGAACTCTTTATTTTAGCCAGCCTTGACAGGAGTTACAAATGAAAGTTCACGACATGAACCTACGAGCCAGCTATAAAAATGCTTATCTAATCGACTTAGAATAACCAGTTTTTACATTTGGCTTTTTTGGCCCTTTTAAGTGAACTTGCACCGACTCTAAGCTTGGCCCAGAAAGAATGTGTGTTGCGTGCGTGCGCGCGGGCGGGCGGGCGGGCGGGCGGGCGGGCGGGCGGGCGGGCGGGCGTGCAGGTGTGTGTGTGTGTGTGTGTGTGTGTGTGTCCTGGCTAGCCTCACAACTCCTTGCTATTTCATCTCAAAACATGGGGTGGGGTGTGTCCGTTTGCATGCAAACAGGACATTAGAACCAGAAAACCTCGCAGACCCCCCGGGGGGGGGGGGGGGGCGAACTTCATGCCGCCGTGTCGGATGATTGTTTTTGTGGGGGGGGATTTGTGCTTGGGCTTTAGTGATAAATAGAAAGTTTGTTCATCCACTCAACAAGTGAGTCGTTGGGATAGGATTCTCTAGCTTCAAGGGTTCAACATGTACACCGCATTAATGGTGCAACCCTTTTCTGCAGAAAGACATTGATGGACAATGGGTGATTTGGGACCAGTTGTGAACGGTGAATTCAAGCCCAAACACTGAAATGATTTGGGAAGCATCGTCAAGTGGAGTTGGTAACCAGCCTGGGGTCGTCCCACTACCCCCTTGCAAAACCTTGTGACAACGGTTTTTAACCCATCAGCTATACTCCAGGCCATGGAACACGAAAACTCTTGGCTTCGCATTCTCGGTTTGGTTCGACCAGCAACTTTTTTGTGCCAGTCGCATTGGCCGCTTTCGTCGCGAGCCAGGAATGACAGCGATGCCTGGGCTTCGGGCTTTGATATGGGGATCACCGCCTTGACGCCGGATGTGGTGGGACTTGCCAATGAACAAGGCGCCACCGAAAAAGCCGGCGGTCAGCCTTTCCCCTATGCCTAGAAAAAAGGCGTAGGCCAGAGCGGGCCGTGGTGGTTTTTGATTGGAGGGCTGCTGCTTAAGTAAGGCCTTACTTGAAGGAAACCAGTGAAAGCAAGGGGGGCATCATGGCAGCTTTGTTCCAGGATCATGGACCAATGGAGGGTTGATGTCTAAACTGGTGCCGAAACAGTTTGGCGTTGCATCCTTGTTTTGATAGTGTGACTGAACACGCCCACACACACACACACACATTATAGCGCGCATGTGTGTGTGTATAATCATAAGTCTACAGTCTGCACATCGAGGTGTGTGTGTGTGTGTCGGGTCGGTTTTCGGGTTTCCGGAGATCTTGGCTGTGCCGTTGCAGGGTTGTGGGATCACTTCTGCGATACAAGTCGGAATCTCCCCTTTTGTAGGGGGTTTGGGAAACTCCTTGCTGTATCACAGATTCCTGGATTCCATTTCAACCACGTTGGGTTCCTCCCCTGTCAACCCCTCAAAGTCCCCCGAAGCTGCGCTTGACGCTTCGGTTCCCTCCCCCGGCCTCAAGTGGTACTCCCCGGAAGAATCCGTCCGAAGAATGGGGTCGTTCCTGCCAGTGGTCTGAATCCCCACTAGGATCGGGGACACCCCCTATCAATCAACCAGGGATTTATTATCCCTGGATTCTTTGCATGTGTTTGGGAGTTTGTTGAGACCATACAATTGTGGTTTACAAAATGAAGCCACGCCGGCAGGGCCTTGCTTTTTCGCACCGACTTAAAAGCAACACAGGACACTATTTTGGTTTTATTGTGTGCGCGCGTAGCCCAAGTCAAAAATAATGTTCAGCGGAGTCGTGTTAGCAAAAAGCTCAACATCCATGCACACTGCGCACATATGTGAATGCCGAGCACCGGGTGCATCACTAGTAATTTGACAGGTAGGCCCTGGGGCAAGAATTATTTTATCCCGATATTGAATACATACATTAATGATATATACATATGTATATATATATAGACATATGTATAATATATATATATATATATATATCCGCGAGGTATTTGCTTCTTTTGCACCACATCAGCCCCCAACCCGGACCTCTCGTGTTCTGATTTTTCGCCGCGAGGCCTCTGCTGGGCAGACTTCCCGGACACCTGGGTCCTCCGGGGCGACGGCATGCTCCGCATCAACGGCCGCGCCTATCCGCCAGGCGAAGCGGCGAGTCCGCTCGGTTGTCTGCAGGTGAATCGGGGGGGGGCGGGCCCCATGGATGGACGAAAACCATTTCGCAGCACCTAAGGAACCATGCCAACCATCATCATTTCAAGGTTTATGAGGTGGTGCAGAATTTTGCCATCCATAGGAGGGATGTGTCTAAAAATGGACCCCGAAAGATCTCCATTTAGCGCAAGGGATACCCTCAAAGAGAGAGACGGCTGTGTAGCCTCCCAAGACGGAAGATGCCGTGCCCCCTTTCCAAGAGGAAGCCAGGCTTCCGGACGCCTGTGCAATTTCATGGGAGGCCTTTGGAGCCCCGTGTCCGGGCCAAAGCCCAACTCGGGTAAAACTGTTATACCTTCACGGAACTGGCAAGTGGTTTAAAACCGAAATGCTAAAGGCACGCGCTGCAAACAATTGTAACAGCAAACAATGCACCCTCCCCCCCCACTTTGCATTGTAACACTTGGATGACCATCCCTATAAAGTGCTTAATTTCCCTGGTTGGTACATCCCCTTCAAACTCAGACATAGGCCACTGAACGGGGGTTCTACAGGTAACACATCCTTTGTCTTAGCTCTTTCAAACATCAAGGGCATGAAAAGCCGCTGGAAAGGATCGATTTCTATCGGCGGGACTTCCCTTTGCACTGTGTTTCCTCTGTTTCAGCGGGGGCCCGGTTCATTTCAGAAGGACAGCACACAAAACACTGTTCACAAAGCAGAGGGCTATGTTTGTTGCTTTCCCGGGATGCTCTTTTCTGACCAACAGTTGACAGTTGGGTGGAGTATTCCTTGAGCATCACTCGCTGAGACATGATTGGTTGCTATTTTGCATAGGAGCCA
Organism: Effrenium voratum; assembly: GCA_963377175.1. NCBI lineage: Eukaryota > Dinophyceae > Suessiales > Symbiodiniaceae > Effrenium > Effrenium voratum. The sequence continues at coordinate 83,374 of CAUJNA010003420.1, forward strand.
TTCTAAAGTGCGTGAACAAGACTATGTAAAGCATGTCCATGAAGGGCCTAGCGGGAAAGATGTTGCATGCACGAAGCTCGAAGATGCAAAATCCTTGTAAATTACCAGGAATCAGCAAGCAAAACTGCAGAAATACGATCATATGAATCATAGGGTCATCTTTCCATGAACGACAGGACACATGAGGCCCGCGTCTTGGGACGGTGAAAGGCTTGGCACGGGAAACCTCCGCCCTTTGGACTGGTTTGGGGAAATAGGAAGCCCTCGGAACACCTCCTAACCACTCCAAACCACCTGGGGATGAGGTGATGCACCTTACCCTCAATGTGCGGTTCGGTCTGGTGGTTTAGATGTTAGTGGTACCTGACCATCCCCAGAAGCCCGCAGCCTGATTGTTTTTTCCAATTTGGAGGTGCCATGTCGAACCAAGCTGCTTGGATGCGCGGCTGGGACACTGCGATGCTGGCCCGGACCCCGGGCCCCACTGCGAGCAGAGCGAACGGCACCGATCCCTCCGATCCCGGCTGAAAACGCCAGACGTGGCTGTTCAACCCGAAACAGTTGGTTCCCTTCGATCTGGGCTGGGCCAAAGAAAAGGGGGGACACCAAGCGGTTAGAGTTTTTGTCGGTTAGATGGGTCGATTGGGGCCCCAGTCCCAACTGGAACCTCCATTGGTTGTCTGGGTTCTGCACCCTACGACTACACTCAGAGAACAGCTTCACAAGTTTTGGTCTATGGGAATCAATCTTTTTTGGGAACATAGATTCCCTGAATGATAGCGTGCCTAATTAAAATTAATACCCCTGTTTCGAGGAACCTTGTTATTCCGGACTTTGGGCACTCCAGTGCATTGTTGGGCATAGTGCAAACCCCAAGCACCTCGGGACTGTACAGCATTGCCAAATGTGAACCGTGTGCCCCAACACACTATAATAATAATAATAATAATAATAATAATAATAATAATAATAATAATAATAATAATAATAATAATAATAATAATAATAATAATAATAATAATAATAATAATAATAATAATAATAATAATAATAATAATAATATATATATATACACATTATACATGTATGTGCTGTATGTGCATATATATATATATATATCACGTTTCAATGTCCAAGGGCTCACCAAGAAACGGGGAGAAGCAGACGTGGCATTCGGAATCTCTTGTGCCAATTGGCGCTCAGGCAAAAAGGGCCGCCCCATGGTGACATCCTCGGGGGGAAAAAACAAAAAACGATCGACAGTTGGTCTTACGAATGATAATAGACCTCGTGGTGCGCCGTAAGGACACCCTGAAGAAGCCAAAGGATCCTTCCGTGCTTGCACCCACTGTCGTATGATCACTCGGATGTATTTCAAAGTACCCTAAACCCTAAACCCTAAACCCTAAACCCTAAATCCTTGACACCATTCTACTCTTGTTGGCCCTCTGAAGATAGATTCTAAACGTATGTTCCGATTCGAGTAGATTCGTCATGGCAGGAAGCAGCTAGGAAGCCATGAGTTGTGAATCTACTAATTGCCACGACACAGAGATTCACTACTTCCAGTGAATCCATGTGCCCGTTGGGACTCCATGGTTTGAATCAACGTGTTTGCCAACAACTCGACATGATCTAGTTGTTCTACGCAATTATCGAGCCGAAGACTGCCCATTGCCTACCACTCAGCGAGCCTATTCAAAGTTCGTTCTTTATGGGATCCCTTGGGGTATTCCGACTCATCGGAGTCTTCCTGCTTAGAGAAGCCCTTGTCAGATGCCCTTTCCACTTGTTGTTTTTGTTTGCTGTTTGCATTGACCTTTAAAACCTTGTAGCTGTCTGGTTGTTTTTCCACTGGGCGACCAGTGTTCAGGTTTGCGGGGCGTTTTTTGTGTCCGGTAGCCGTGGCTGCGGTTCCTTGGAGGGACCATTGTTGAACCTAGGGACCCAGCTAAAAACAAGCATGGAACCTGCACAGGGTCCTCTTTAAAGGGACATGTTTGTTGGCAGCCCTTTGCGAGGTCTAACATTAGTTTTTGCTTCTTCTTGTTTTGGGGGGTCCCTTTAAGCCCCCAGGTACTTGAGTGGACCAGGGCGGCTTTTTTCAACTTCGACAAATGTATGGCATAAAGTCATGCCGTTGTTGTTATGTTTGTTTTTGTTTTTGTGTGTGTGTGTGTGTGTGTGTGTGTGTGTGTGTGTTTTTTTGGGAGGGAGAGGGCGGGTTGAGATCCTGTGACTTCTACGTCCTGTAAGCCGCTATAACTATATCGGTAGCCAGGTCTGGTTTTATCTCCAGATGGTATGATGAACTTCCCTGGCTTCCTTTAGTTGGCCGCGGCTTGTTTGTGGTATATTTATCGATCTTAACATGCGGGTCCATGTGAAGGGGGGGAGGGAGGGTGGAAGTTAAAAACATCGGTCGGCGACATGCCGCAATCGAAAACCGGGGCAGTGGGGCCAAAGAGGTGCGGCCGCCGTTCAAATTGTTGACATGTTTCGGGGTAGACCATTCTGGGCAAACGACAAAGCGATGCGACGTCACCCATGACGCAAAGAAGAGGTTGTTGTAGCCCAGAGCCCTGACAACTTCGTGGTTGCGGCCCCTCGAGACTCGACTCGTGGGCCGCCGGTGTGATGAAGGTCCCTTAAGGCATGGACTAGTCTACTACCAGAACTTCTGCTGGCTACCGATCCAGCAATGCCACCCTCCTTCTCCTAGGAGCTGGGGGACACGTGTGGCCTGCACATCACCAAGGACGGCAAGGAGCTTGTCGGTCTGAGGCGCGCCGGAAAAAAAATCGGCGTTCTGGGTATCAGGAAGAGCCCGCCCAAGGGGAAGGGGTGGAGCGCCTGGATGCCAAGGACCTAGTTTTCATGGGGTTCCACCCCCCGCCCCTCCCTTTTTCCTCATATATGTATATATTTGTCTTGCCTAAAGCTATACTTGAAATGCGAGGACTGGCACTGACTGGGAATCTCATGCAGCGCTTCCTTCCAACATATGGGGTGTGTCTTTTTCGGGGGCCCCCATGGTGGTTTTCCTCAGCTTGGTTTTAGAGCCACCAAAAGGGGATGCCCTTGAAAAAAAAAAAGGACAGGCCCTAGGTATGATGATGATGATGATGATGATGATGATGATGATGATGATGATGATGATGATGATGATGATGATGGCATCTACCTGTTTGGCTGGCCTGCCGGGAGCTCGTCTTGTCGTCTTGGCTACCGCCTTTAGGCTGCTCGAGGTCAGGATCCGTTTTTCGAGGATTGACACTTGGAACCCCGGCCTGAGAGGGCCGCCCGCAGTTAGTTCAGAAGTCCTCTAGGCATGCGTGGCGCCATTTTGCCAGAGGACTAGGCATAGATGGGTGGCTCATTCACTTGTCCAACACCAAACGTTCGATCCGCCGTGGCTCTCATATTCTATGTGTCTCGTTTCTGCCAACTTGCATACAGCAGCATATGAGCGACTGAGTTAATTTGCAGACGTCTACTATGCCCGGCCGCATTGATTAGATAGCATGCTAAATGAGGTGCAACGTAATTTAGGAACACCCTCAAAACAAGGTAGGGCCACAACACATAGTTGGTTGAGATCACGAGTTCAAACGGGTCTGTCTTGGATGGTGTTCCCGTGGACAAGCCAAACCGGACCTGACCTGCAACCCTTGGCAACGGAAAAGGCTGTACTCCGCGCTTATCATACTGAGCCCATTTGCAAAGCACCATTTTCATTTGAATAGAACACGCCAACGACCCTTCCAGGTTTCCAGGTGCTCTTTTCGAGCCATCCAAGGGCGGGCCCCTGGGCGCTTCTGGAGGTAACTCGAACTATTTTTTGAGGGTCGACTGCAGATGCGGGCCATGGATTGGTGACGGCCCAGAAGAACATCGCAAAATGGCCTGCGGGAACCATCCACTGTCAACGACTGCTTCAGCTTGGGCGTTTTACAAGAAGGGTGCTCAACTCAAAGGGCACCAAGCTTTTTCTCAGATCCCGTTCTAAAGTACCCTTTGACTCTTCATGGCCGCATTCTCAACCTGAGATGACCAAATGCTTAGTTGGTTTCCTTTGGTTTCCTCCCATCGGTTTCTTTGGTTTCCTCTGGTTTTCTTTGGTTTCCTTGTTCTTGGTGTGCGGTGGACACGGAGGTTTCCGCCAGGAACGGCGAAGTAGTCGGGCGCTTGGTGCTCGATGACATTGTCAAGGCGCCTTCGGTGCTTGTCGGATCGGCAGCTAAGAGTTCGGGCGCTCCCCGAGCGGGGTGTTCCGGTTGACTCGGATTTCATGTGGGGTCTCTCTGTTTTGAGGGCACCCTTTTTCGCGGTTTTTCAAAGGGAAGCCAACGCGGAAAACCCACCAGGGTCACACAAAAGCCGCCCAAAGATCAAGAGCGGGAACCGGGATCTGACTTCCACATTCACCTAAACCGGAAGGAGGCTGGAACCTCCAGGAAATTCAGGAAGTTGGCCAAACAGGCCAAAGACCTGGGTATTTGCTACGGTGTTTGGCCAAATTCCTGGAACATTGGCTGAATCTGGTGTGTAAGACCCCAGGAATTTCCCCTTTGATTGGTTTCACTCCCCCAACACAAACCGCACACGCAAGAGCAAAGAAGTGTTGAGCAATGTGAGTTGTCTCTAAATGGGACACATTTGCCTAAATGATTTGTTTTTCATTGGTTTCCGTTAAAAACGACCCCCACAACAGACACCCTCAAAACAGCAGACTCCCGGGCATTGGTGAACCATCAGGATGTCACCAAGTTCTGTTCCATGAGCAAAAAGAAGTTGTACCATGCATGCCCTATGACAGCATGGTTGAAACATAGCTGGAATCTCTTCTAAAATGAGAGCATATCAAGGTTCGCTAAACGTGGAGCAGCATCAAACATGTGTTGGGTGGGCTAAAAGCTGAGGTAGATAACTTGCTGGCGCTTAGCAGGGAATGTGGGAATGAACCCAGGGGTCCCTTGAGGGAAACCACAAGGGATGGTTTATAGGGCTCATTCCCTCCTGAGCACCAGCGAGATGAATCAGAGCCTTTCTCTCCTTTTCGCCTTGCCCCCCGGCTTTGCGACAAAGGCTGGCAGAGGGACCATGAGCGCTTGATCTCTGGAGAATCAGTGAATGGCCCAGATTGATAAACCCATGTTTGCTCCGCGGCAAACAACTTCCTATTCCGGACCCCTCAACAGTTGCACATTCCGTTTGAGTGGAAACTACTGTATGCATAGCGGACCTCACTATTATTGAAGCGGATCCAATATTAGTTGATTCATGGGGTTGTGTGCTAATTTGTTGGAGATCCGAATAATTTTGGGAAGTTGATTGTTTGTTTCCGGGATGAACATGAGTTCAGCTGCTTTTTGGTTCGACCTTCAGCTAGCTTGCAACCAAAACCACCATTGACAAATAATCTGACCTGCATTTCCCATCCATTTGTCCTCGAGATCCCAGCAGGTTAGCCTCTTATTGCCAGGTGAGTTAGGTGTTTGAGCCTTTTTCAGCGTAGCCGGGTGAGATGTGGCCCTTTCGAGAGCCGTGAAGCATTTTTTTCTCAGCGTGGGGTTACCCATTCTGGTTTCAGCGTCAGGAAGGGCTCCGAAGCTCAGAAGCAAGCCACAAGTGTAGGCTGTGGTGGTCAAAACCGTTTTGGGATCCTATGTTGGGGGGGTTTCGGTGAATTCACCACCCATTTTAGAACCGATTTTTGTGGGGATTGGGATGTTCACTGGGGGTACGATTTGGATTTTGACCCATATGGCCATATGTGTATATTTGTTGCTGGGGGTATATACTGCAAAGGAATTTGTGTTTTGCCCTTGGTTATGCCATTTTACCTGTAGGTTTCCATGGGAGCCACCCTGTACAGTCCTTAAACGGATGGCGAGGGGTGGTAGGCTAAACAGAAAAGAGCCAGAAAGTCTGTACCAAGAATGTTTCAGTAGGTTGATACCCGAGACGTGGCCAAGATTGGTATTGGGTCCAACCTACTGTCTACCCTAAGATCTTGAGACCAGCTCTGACAGCATGGGATGAATCCGGAATCACCGGTGCGTCCTTGTTGGAAGCAACCCCTTTTGGCGGTTTAATGCGGAAACCAAAAGGATCCAACCTGTTTTTTGGGGTTATCTATTCCTTGTCCACATCTTTTGCATCAGTTCCCGTTCCCACTGCCTGCCCCACAATCCACTGCACTTGTCTTTGGAGGTGCCTACTGATGGGGAGCTCTATCTCATTTGTGACGTCATCGGCCGCGCGGGGGAAGTGCAAGTTATGGACGTCCCCTGTCCTCTGCCGAAGGTTGAGATTGCACCGGCGCCGGCGGTTTCTCCGCCGGCCAAGAAAGCTCCGGCGAAGGACCCAGTGAACCACTTCTGGGAGATCATGCAGCGCCGGCCCCCCATGTACCGCTGAGATCGCTCGCTTCTCTCCGCATCGAGATGCGGAGGGAAGAGTAGCACCGGGCGCCGGCCGGACATTTGACATGCGTCGCGAAGAAGGAACTAGGCCAGGAAAGGAACCCTGACATTCGTCGTGTTCTTCCACAGATGTTTTGAGGTGTTGTGGATTGTAGGGGGAGCCATAGGAGGGATATGTCCCTTGCAGTTGGGGTTGATATTGTTGATGGTGCTGTCAATATAATGTTGTTCATGTCAATGTCGATGATGTTGTTGGCCCAGCCTGATTGTTGCCTATTGGTGGCCGCCTGTTGTTGATTGTGTCTTTGTGTTTTGCCCTGCTTGTTGTGTGTGTGTGTGCCTTTGTTGGTTGGTGGTTGCCGCCATGGTAGTGTTGATGGCAGCACTTGTGTTGGGCTTCGCATGGATTAATCCTGGCGCCCGGAAGTACACCCCATCCACCGGCGCCGAAAGGGGTTCCGGTTTGAGTCTGCGCATAGGCCGAAAGCCCCTGCTTTTAAGGCCAAGGGAAGGGCATTCTGACTGCAAAACGAGCTTCGGTCAAGATCCAAGTCTAGGTCCCCCAGTGCCCTTGTACCCTTTCTTGGGGAGGGTTCCACTACTAAGATAGACTACAGAAAAAAGTTGGTACTCTTATTCTAGCCTCTCTACTGGAGGACCTAGAAGTCCGGATATCCCTTGCAGGTCGTGTCTGACGTGTCGCTGTTCTGTCGCGGAGGAATGCCAAAGCTGGCCGGGAGCACAAGGCGATCGGACCTGCGGAGCTCTCGCCAATCTCTGCATGTGTAAATTGGTTTGGGGCAAATTGTAATTTGGTTCTTCCTGGCATGTGTTTCAGCGTTGCACGGCTCTGGTACCGTTCAGTTTTGTTTGGTGGCTACAAAACAGAAGCAGATCAAGGACTCGGGGTACAGGCAGCTCGCCCATCATGGATGTGTTTCTTCCTTCCGTGGGGATCACTGATTTGAGGTTTGTGAACTATAGGATGTGCAGATACAGCAAACGCAGCGGCCCCGCAAAAACGTATTCATTTGTACAAATCAGGTTTTGTTTTCCAGATGAGTTGGTGAGTCACAGCCAACGTTGAGATATTTTATGTTTTTTTCGGGTCCTTTGGAAATAGCTTTGCTTTGCGGCAAGTGGAAGTCTATTCGAAGTGACGTTTCGGAAATTTGGAGTTGGTCGCTTGGACGACTTGTGAGCAGCTGGTGCGACAGCTCCGCGAGAAAGGCTTCGGATACGCTCGAAGCCCTGTGGCCAGCGCACAGGCATGGCCCTAACGTTAGGCAAGCATCAATCGCTGGGTGAGACGAGGATGCCCTTTACTTTACTTTGGCGCATTTTGCTTGGATGTTAGGACTTTAAGTTGTTGAAAAACTAATGGGTTTTCCATTAAACCGCAAAAAGTTAAACTTTAAGCAGGGGAGCAGAAAGCAACCGAGTTTAGATGCCCGCTGCCGAATGGAAATAAGGGAAAGCATGATTGAAGCATGGCCTTGTGACCAGGAAACGGCACTCACTGAAATAATTGGGATCCCGAGACAACGGCTGAATTTGATGGGTGGTGCGGGGGCCAAATTTCCAGCAGCCAATTTGTGTTTGCCCATTCTGCTGTTGCTTTTCAGCACCTGGTCGCTGGCATTCCCTTCAGTTCTAAGACTACCTTTTTGGAAACTTGCGTGGCCCCCTGCCCCATAGAAGATGGCTGACAATCTTTGTCATGTACCCAGCCGGTTAAACATTTAAGTTGGAGGTATGCAAATTTGTTCCCCCAACAAAATGTAAGAAAAGGACGGTCCAGGTCAACCATATTGCTTGGCGGATGGTCATGCTGTCGTACTCGATTGCCTTTGAAGCCTCGTAACGAGTGCGATGTTCCGTCGGGCTTGAGCTCGATCCATCGTGCCTCCAGAGGAAGTAAACATCCTCAAGGGTGGCAGAAGGCAGATCCCATCATTCGTTTGTCTCAGCGACGGGCAACTCAACGTGCTAACGCAATCGCCACAGTGTGTTGCATGAGGACCCTACCACCCACCCACCCAGTCTTGTTTGGCCTTGTTTGTTAATTGTGTAACTTAATAGTCCCTTGCCTTGGTGGGGGGTCTTGTGCGGGGTGGAGGTTTGCCTTGTCACTTAGTCACGGGAAACCCCCCGCTAGGGTTTCTGAAAATCATAGGATCCCTGCCCCCCTCCCTCATTTCGGGGAAACAAGGGGAGCTGGGGGCGGGGGGGGGTTGGGGCGGGGGTGGATGCTATGATTGCGAGGGGGTTTTTGTTTGCACCACACAGATCCAGCAGTTTCTGCCTAAGCTCAGCATGGGACTCTGCGCCTGAACTGCCAGACTGCTTGACGCCACCGCCGATCGATCCCGTCCGGGGAGCACAGGCCAACCAGGCCTAGCGGCAATGATCAGAGCCTTTGTTGCACACCAGACTGACCAGTTTGGAGCGACATCCCTCCCAGGAGTTTCAGTGAATCCTTGAATTTGCTGAATGTCGACGGGTTAATAAACATTGCAGATTACTGAGGATTGTGTTGCTCCCAAAACTGCAGGATGCCCTCCACCAAAATCCACGCGCCCATGGCACGTCTTCTGCGAGAGGCTCTGCTGTTTCAGCCAATGCGTCGACCGTCTGAGTGTCGAAAAGACTGTGGCTGGCGTGTAGGGAGGGTCCCAACCCCACAAGGGATGAAAATCTGGAAGGACAGCATCCTGCTCCGGTTGGAGGGATGAAAGCCGATGAATGCTGGAATAAACCACAGGATTGTCTCGATCTAGAAGGCCCAATAGGACCTATGCTGGGCAAAGAGCAGGTCAGTCCTAAGTCTGATCAAGGGGATGACACGGGGCACGGGAACCCAACATACATTGGGAAATAGGGCTTAGTTGCCAAATCTCTGAAGATGTGATCAGGTCCTTTGCATAGATTGCAGATGAATCTGGAGCGCTTTTACTAACATTTAGGGCATCAGTTTCCTTCACTGCTCACAAAACTTCTGCGAAGGGCTTCGGCGAAGGGCTGAGTCGTCTTACAGGATCACCCAAAAGGCTCCAAGAGACAATTCCTCCAGAAGTGCAAACTCGTTTTATAGTGTAGGGCAGGCTATGCATATGGACCAGTGACCAGAGTCCTTTTTGTGTCTTGGCGCACCTTGCGCCAAGTGTTCGGGGCTCCATCTGATCGATTTCCAGGCATCATTGTTTACATTACGCGTGTGTATATTATATACATATGTATATGCACCCCCCCCCAAGCAACAACACCTACCACAAAATCGATACTGCCGAACATAGCACTAAACACTGGAAACACACACAGCTAAAACACACACACACAATAATTGGTCCGCGAGGATGCCATAAATAATGTGTATACATATATAAATATACATAGATACATGCAAAAGTTGACATTTGTATTCATAGAGCAGTGTCCAAGACGTAGGGCTTGAATTCCTAATCCTCATGGGACTTAGTGCATTGCTGTCAGTGGGCTGAGGCCCAGACCAAAGCGAGGAGACGCTGTTCTGTGCGGCCCTGCCTTCAGCGATCAGGGTGACGTGCTTTGCGAGCGTCTTCCTCCAAACCGCCCTTTGACCTTGTTGGTTTCCCCCTTCTTGGTTCATTTTTAGTCGAGGTCCCAGAGGTCCTTTGGGCACGTGAGATGTGCATCTTTACTTGCCTCCCAAAGAATCTAGGGAGAACTGGCCCCTGAAAAAAGCAAGGAAAAACAGCACGCTGTGGATGGACGAACTCCTGCACCACTTTTGAAACCATGGTTGAAACCATTGTTGGTATTCACCGGCGGAAACAACCAACAAACCAGCTTCCAGTCTCTTTCCCCCGGAGAAACAAAAGAACAACAACCAAGACACGATTAAACAAAAAAAGCAAAAATCAACAAGAAACATTAACACAAAAAACACAAACCATGTTGGGTGCAGAGAAATGCGCTCGGACCCATCCTATCAGCATCGACCCCCGGAGTCCGGGCCTCGCGCTCCGCTCCGCTCCGCTTTGAGGCCATGGGCACGGAGCTGGCCGCCTTCCCCAGGCGCGGAGAGCTGAGCTTTGAGCGGAGGGTTCCTCGCGGCCTTTTTGGTTGGTGTTTGTTTGTTGGTGTTGATGTTTGTGTTTGTCGGTGCTTGGTTTTGTTGGTGTTTCTTGTTGGTGTTTGTTTGTTGTGTTTTGTGTTTTTGGTGTTGTTGAGTTGTTTTTCTTTTCAGGGGTGAAAGAAGCTGCTTGGTTGGTTCTACGGGGAAGCCCATCGTGTGTTCTTCCTTTAAAAACAAAGAGAAAAAAACAGAGATCAGGTTTCTTTTCTTCGTTATTTTCTTTTCAGGGGTGAAAGAAGCTGCTTGGTTGGTTCTACGGGGAAGCCCATCGTGTGTTCTTCCTTTAAAAACAAAGAGAAAAAAAACAGAGATCAGGTTTCTTTTCTTCGTTATTTTCTTTTCAGGGGTGAAAGAAGCTGCTTGGTTGGTTCTACGGGGAAACCCATCGTGTGTTCTTCCTTTAAAAACAAAGGGAAAAAGACAGAGATCAGGTTTCTTTTCTTCGTTATTTTCTTTTCAGGGGGGAACGAAGCTGCTTGGTTGGTTCTACGGGGAAACCCATCGTGTGTTCTTCTTTTAAAAACAAAGAGAAAAAGAGAGAGAGAGAGAGATCACGGTTCCTTTCTTCGTTATTTTCTTTTCAGGGGTGAAAGAAGCTGCTTGGTTGGTTCTACGGGGAAACCCATCGTGTGTTCTTCCTTTAAAAACAAAGAGACAAAGACAGAGATCAGGTTTCTTTTCTTCGTATTTTTTCTTTTCAGGGGTGAAAGAAGCTGCTTGGTTGGTTCTACGGGGAAACCCATCATGTTTTTGTTTTTTCCCCGAAAAGGTTTGTGGATGGATTTTCTTTAGAGGCCCGGATAAGCTTATGTGTCCTGATGGTTTCCCTTTTCAAGCGGGTGCCCTCAACAAAAAACACCAGATGAGGCAAGAAGCCCTGCCGGGCGCTTGTCCCCCAGCAAGGGAGTTCGAAAGTGGGTCATTGGAACTCACCGGCAGGTTGATCAGTATTTGGTCCTCACTTGCCCAAAGGGAATCGACCTGTTGACCTTTTTGGTTTCCCTGATTTGGTCCATTGCTGAGTCAAGGCTCCACAAGGCTAACCTTTTGTTTCTGGATCCATTGGGGGCAGAGGCTGCAGTGAGGAAATGACTTTGTTTGTTGCTTCAAGTTCACTATGGAGCATCCAGCGAATCGCCATCTTAAGTCGGGCGGAAGCTAAGGTACCTTTATCACACCACGGCAGCTCGCACAGACCCTCGCGCTCCAGTTGGACTTTATGTTTTCTGGCTTTTAGTGGCAAACACAACGTTCAACTTGGTGGGGCCAATCCACCCAAGTGAGTGGTGAGGGAATGAAATTCGGCAACATATTGAATACAGTTGTCTTTGTCCAATTTGGAAGGGAGGACATGCGGGACATAGTCAAATTTCCGCACAAAGGAAAGGAGGAACGACCCTTGCTTGCTTGTTGGTTTCTCCCAGATTGGTTGGCAGGATGCAACATGGCAGTATGTGTCTTGATTCCACAAGGGAAACCAACAGGTGAGTACTTTGCTAACCTGGTGTGTTATCTTCTGTTTCACCCCCCCCCCCCGCGCCACCGCCGAAACTCTTCCCCACAAAGGTGGGCTAATGAACCTTCATAGAGAGAAATGCCAAAATCACGGCCAAGTGGTTGTGTTTTGTTTCATTGAGGAGCAGCTAAAGAGTGGTTGGTGGACATCAAGCCCCAGCCTTTCCGATGCCCACCCAGGGGTCCCCGTTGTAAAAGTTCACAGAACACATGCGGGGCAAACGTGCGGCCACGGTTAGGGGCTGAATAAAACCCACCGCGCCTAGGACTTTAGGACCCACGCTTTTGGATCCCTTGAGTCAATCCCAAGAGACAAGGGCCTCAAAAACATGGAAGGGGGTTGTGGGGTACCTTATAGTCATCTTTAGTCGTGATAGGCGTACACTTTTTGTTTGTCTTTATTTCGCGCCTTACACTCACTCCCTGAGTTGGACTTTCAATGCTTTTGGGAAGACATGTTTCCTATATGTTTTTGGGGACGACACATGTTTGGCGGCTGACCAAGGACATTCTTTCCGTGGCCACCCCGCAAGGGCTCGACTGAATCCGCAGGCCGCGGGACGCCTTGGAAGCTGAGCCGCCGAAACGCCGATGGAGGCTGAGCGGCTTCGGCGTGCAGCGCTTGAGCGCTCAGCCGGAGGCTTAATCCCATGTTAGTTGGGAGCTTAGTTTTCAAGGCATCAGGTTCGCATAAAGGTAAGGTAAGGTAAGGTGGTCTTGACCAAGAGAACTAAAGATTTGGGGTCACTGTATAGAGAACCATGGGAAAACTTGACCAAATGAACAATGGTGAAGAAGGGTTTACCTGGGATCTAGTGCGTTAGGGTTAGACATGGTTAGACTCAATATGGAACATAATATGAAGTTATGTGTCTCCGTGTACTACTGTTTTTGTGGGCCAAGGTTTCCGAAAGGGGGGCCGTTTTGGTGAGGTAAGATAAACCAAGGGGACACCAAAGTTGTTTTTGTTACGGAATCGGGCTTCCTGGTTCTCAGGGGAATCCATCTTGTGATTCCTTTTGTGGTTTCCTTTCAGGGGATCCCAACTGGTTCATTTCAACCGAGATTCCTATGGTCCGTCTGAGAACAGGGGAACCCTTCCAGACAGTTCTTGTGCGACTGCCTGGACACGGTCTGAGAACTCCCACTGACCATCACTCGACTCGAGGTCTTTCGAGCTGCAAAGCCTCACGGAGAAGGCTGACAGATGGCAGTTCACCTGCCAGGCCGGAAATCTCCCGCCGTACCTTCGTTGAAACGGCGGTGCGTTTCTGGTTTTCGCCGAGCTCGACTCAATGGCACGAGGCACGAGATGCTATGACACGAGATGTCCTGTTTCTCTCCTCTCTGTGTCTCTCTCTCTCTCTCTCTCTGCTCCGGCTTCGAGTTCGGTGAGCGCGCCAACACAAAAACGAATTCGAGCTCATGGCTCACACGCCTCGTACCTGATGTTTCACTGAACTAAAAACGCCTGACCCATATCACTGGATGCCCAATGGACCCGGATTGAAGCGGCTTACGAATTGGATGATGACTCTAGACCAAAGTAGGGGTTGCATGCTTTTCCCAGCACCATCTTCCGTCAAGGGTTGTGGGAGAATGGGAGGCCACCTAGTCAGCAACCAGAGCTTGCTCAAGTGCCAGAATCATTCAAAGGTGTCCTGGGGGGTACCAAGAAGTTAGCTAACTTCTGGAACGTCTAAGTAATGGCCCCTTGATGTTCCCAGCCTCAACAACCCTGGGTCAAGTCGACCGGTCCCCCGACGCGGCTGGTTCAATCATCAGCTTCAATCTAGTTTCACTTTCAGTGGGGGTGATGTTTTCGATCGGACCTATAGCTACTCTGCTTGGGCAGTTGTTGCTCTTTTCGCGGTGGCCTAAGAGGGAGTTCGGAGCAGCAATCCCGAGTTGGGAGGTCCATATTTTTCACAGATCCAGTTCCCCCTACTGCAGGTCACCAGAAAGTTCCCCAAGTCTTGACATGATGGTGTCCTTGGCTACCTAGAGGCGCAAGCGATCCGCCCGCCAGGAGGTGTCGGAGGTGTCGAAGTGGTTCAAGCATCTCACGCCCGAAGCGTCCGAGGCACTGGGCCGCCGTGTTTCCGGACGTCCTGGGCCTCCTCTAAAGCGATGTTCTATATGTTGGGAGACGAAGTACTCACTTCCTGAGTTCTTGGACTTTAGACTTTTGGGTTTGGACCATCTTGGTGGTAAACAAACAAAGCTGAGACTTGTTTTGTTTTTTTTCCAATCCACTCAGGAAGTGATACTATGATGCAGAATCACAAAAGGATGGTCTGTGTACTATGTACCCCAGATTCTCAGATGGGCCAAGTTTCCCCCTCGTATTTGTTGGGAAGCCGTTGTGATAAACACGAAGTGCAGGTTTTGTGTTGGCCCATCCAGACAAGCGAGTTGTTGCTTCGGCTGTACATGGAGCAAGGGCCCAAATAGTTAGAACGGGATGGCGGGGTCTTTAAACCCGAATGGGTGTCCTCTTGTTCTTTTCTTTTTTTTAATAAGGGTATACTCTTTTTTAGCTTAGCTTGAATGAAACCCAACCGGACAAACCACCTTTTGCGGGGTCCCCCTATTTTTAGACACACACCCAAAATTGGTCATGATAGGAATGCTCACGTTCCATGTCAATGTATTTGGAGAACTTATGCTGCATCTGCACAAAGCCTGGCCCCATGAAATGTGTCAGCAAGTTCCCCCAACATGCGCCATGGACTGTTCTCGTTCCAGACAGCAGCTGAGAGGTTGGATTGATGATTAGCAAACAGATTGATATGCATATGATACGTATTGTGGCATCACACGCGCACACACACACACGCATATTTTGAAGGATATTGATATGCATATGTTCGATACTATACCTATATATATATATGCTATATAAGGATCAGAAGATAAGTAGGAGCGACGCTGGGCAGCCATCATGCCAATGACATGTTCGGCAAGACTCTTGCATTTGCGGGGAGTAGAACGTGTCTCCTGTAAGATGGCATAGCGCGCGCACAGGAGCAGCAGCCCATTAGCTACATCGATTCCGGAACCTTGGAGCAGGCACTTGCAGTCGTTGGACAGACGCGAGAGTAGCAACATTTGGGCTTGTCTCAAAAGTAGGAAGCTTCCCTTTAAAACCAACCTAACCAAAAGGGGAGGTTCAACGTTACTGGACGCAAGTGCAATCAACATCTTGCCTAAAACATGTCTACTCCACACCATGTAAAGAATTTGAAGGGTATGGTTTGCATTGCGATGGGAGGCCAAAAGGGCAAGACACGTTTGCCCGGTTGGCCATTTTGGGAGAGGGTTGCCATTCAAATTCCAGCGCCAACGAAAGCAATTGTGTTTTTCCCCATAGCCACTGGAGATGTGTGTCGAGATTTGGGTCGAGATTTGGGAGATTTGGGTTCCTTCGACACTTGGCCTCGCGCTCCGACCTGCCAACCGACTTGACGGATCCACCAATCACCAAAGCGGGGTTCGCTTCAATGCAAAGCCCCCCGCCCTCCCGAAGGTGTCAAGAGCTACAAGTTGTAAAACGGTTCTCTTTAGTGGGATTTGGGTATGGGCTCGAGTTAGGCAATACTGATTCAGTATTGGCAATACTGAACTCAGTATTGCCAGTGCACATTGTGGGATTCCCAACCCAGATGTAAGGTATTGCCAATGCTTACTTCACTATTGCCAATACTGGCTTTACTATTGCCAATACTTACTTTAGTATCGCTAGTACTTGCTTTAGTACTGCCAGTACTTGCTGCAGCAATCCAACACTTACTTTAGTATCACCAATACTTGCTTTAGCATTGGCAATACTTGCTTGAGAATTGCAAATACTTACTTTCCAGGTTGACATCAAAGAGAACACCAAAACAGTGCCATTAAATTCGGTCGAGGTTTGTGTTTTTTTTGTGGGCACCCCCTTGGGATGACTGTTTCTCCTCTTGGTTTTGGCTAAATGATTGATCTCAAGGATTTTCCGTTTTGGGGCCAGCGATTGAAACCAAAGTTGCATTTGCAGTTTAGCCTCTCGGTTTTCAATCTGATGAGCGAATATGAGAGATATATGCTCATATGACCTGCGGGGGAAGTACTGTACTTTCTAGGGCCCCTAAGCAGTCGAAGATTCTGTGTAAGGGGCAAACACTTGCAATTATAGGGTATCCCCTTACCGAAGCGGGCACAACACGGTTAACAGAAGGTAACGAATGTTGAGCTCTGGGTTTTGTAGATGGTGGTCAGTCCTGGTTCGCTACTTAATTATATACTGTAGGGGCAACTGGGTCTGCTGGGTGTGCTGCCCTTTGGCCAAATCTTAAGCCTTGAACACTTGGGGGAACACTAAGCAGCAAAAAGGTGAATGGCTCTCGTTTTGGGCTTGTTAATGGGAGGGAGCAACAAGTTAGCCTCCGACTCACACGGAACGCACCAGAAGGCCCTTGTAAGTGGAACGTGGTCTTCATGGCTGGGGTGGACTTGGATAAACCTAAGGCATGCCTTTCAAACTTGTCACCTTTGTGGTGTTTCTTCGTTGCCCCTTTTAAAGCAAAAGTCAGCACATGCTTAGCTTTGTGAGTGTTTCCTTTGTTTGTCCTTTTCCCTCAAATCTTGTTGGCAGGGGGTCCCATACCGAGCTCCAATGCAGCCAGGCATGCCACCCCATGGCCCCGAAGGCCTCCTGGCCATCGGGCCAAAAAAGGTCTCCCGTTGCGGATGCGCGGAAATGGATGAAAACCTATGGGAAAACTCCCATACCCGCAGAACCCGTGCATGGACCTTGGACCTTGACTCACCTTAAAAGCGGTGGACCTGTCCACCAAAGGGTCGTTTGGGATATGATTCATACCCACTTGCAGCTTCTACAATTCCAAAGCCTGAGAATAAGAATTGGCCCCCAGGCAACGGACCAATCAGAATGGCGGCCTTGTTTTACCCTCTTTCCCATGCAATTGGCCATTGGCCACGCACCAACCAGGAGTTAAAGAAAGGAACTCTGAAATCAACGAGGTCTTTAAACAACCTCAAGCGAACTTTAACTTTGAGAATAGAATGGGCTACGCCCGTGTGTCGCCGACCCCCCCATTTTCGGCCATGCAGCGTTGAAAAGACGAAGCTAGCCTTAACTTTGACATGTTCTCCCTGTTTGCATTTTTCTCTGGATTTCCTCACCAGAATGGCCGTTCAAACCCTGCCCCCCCCAAACCCCTCCCCCCATCCCTCCCACCCCGGCCTCCGAAAAATTCGCCCGATCTCGTTTCGCCGGTTTCTCCGACTCGCTGCTAGGCCTTTGGCGCCAAAGACTCGCCCTCGGCGATGGAGCTGCGGGAGGAGCCCCTTTTTGGGCCTTGAGAAGGTCCTGAGTGTTGACCGCATATTGATGGTTGTTGTTGGGAAACATTTTACATCTTTGCTTATTGTGGTGTAGTGGGAAATCCCCACTTAACTGCTACAGTTTAATTTGTTGCTCCCCGTCCAACGTCAACCAAGTATTAATCTACCCCTGTGTACTAATGGCTGACACTTTTGGAGGGAAACACCCCCCTATGAATAAACCGGGGTTGATTAATACGGAGTGAACATTACATGGTCTATGTGTTTCTCCAGTTGCGGAAATGAGCAACATAGCTGTGGGTCAAATGGTGATGGAACCCTGGTACATGAAGACCAGGAAAGCCTGTCCTCCGGTGGTTTAAGGTTGACTCATACCCATATGTCAGAGAAAAATAAAGGGGGTGAAGGGTCAACGGGGCGAGGCTTCAGGGCAGACGAAGGCAGAAAGCAGCGCAAAAAACCATGAAACAGCAGAAAACAGCCGTTGATTTTAGAAGACAAAAAGCAACAATCATATGGGTTTGTCACTGGGAGCTGGGTCCTTCCACCCAAAGGATCCTTGTGAGCTTGTAGTTGGGCTGGATTTATTCCTCCTTTTCTGTGTTGTCACAGCCGCTTTGCTTCAGTGTAGAGTCGTTCAAATAAGAGGGGCGTATTTGGAAATTTGTGCGCATTTTTTCAGTGTTGAAGGGGCTGGTTTGAGACACCGATGGTCCAAAACACCCATGCCCAAACAGTGGTCCCAAATGGTCCCAAACATGGTCCCAAACGGTGGTCTCAGACAGCTGGTCCCAAACACCCATAATCCCAACACAGTGGTCCAAGTTGGTCCCAAACACCCATGGTCCCAAACCCCAAACACCCATGGTCCAAAACACCTGTGGCTCCAAACGGTGGTCCCAAACACAATCCCAAACGGTCCAAAGCTCCCATGGTCCCAAACAACTGGTCCCAAACACCCCACACCCATTGTCGCAAACGGTGGTCCCAGCCAACTGGTCCCCAACACCCGGTCCCAAATCCCAAACACGGTGGTCCGGAACACCCATGGTCCCAAACAGCTGGTCCACACAGCTGGTCCCAAACGCATGGTCCCAAATTCTGGGTCCCAAACAGCCATGATCCCAAAGGGCGGTCCCGGACACCCATGGTCCCACCCAAACTGCTCATCCCCCACGGTCCTCCCAAACACCCGCATGGTCCCAAACAAAACGATGGTCCCAAGCCATGGTCCCAAACTCCACGCATGGTCCCAAATTGTGGGGTCCCAAACACTCATGGTCCCAAACGTCCCCAGTCCCAAACCATGGTCCCAAACACGCATGGTCCCAAATTTTGGGTCCCAAACACCCATGGTCCCAAACGGTGGTCCCAAACGAAACGGTGGGTCCCAAACACCCATGGTCCCAAACGATGGTCCCAAACGGCGGTCCCAAACATGGTCCCAAACGGTATAATCCCAAACAGTGGTCCCAAACATTCATGGTCCCAAGCAGCTGGTCCCACGCAGCTGGTCCCAAACACGTATGGTGGTGGGTCCCAAGCACCCATGGAAGTGGTCCCAGAAACCCATGGTCCCAAACACCCGGCCCCAAACGGTGGGCCCCAATCATGCTCCTCCCAAACACTCGCATGGTCCCAAACACTGGTCCCAAACACCCCTGGTCCCAAACAAACATCCATGGTCTCAAACAGGTGGTCCCAAACATGCATGGTCCCAAACGATGGTCCCAAGCGGTATGGTCCCAAACAGCCATGGTCCCAAACAGTGGTCCCGGACACATGGAACGCCCGGCCGCAAACGGTGCGCCCCAAACACCCATCGTCCTCCCCAACACCCGCATGGTCCCAAACGATGGTCCCAAACCATGGTCCCAAACACGCATGGTCCCAAATTGTGGGGTCCCAAACGCCCATGGTCCCAAACGGTGGTCCAAACGAAACAAACACCCATGGTCCCAAAGGTGGTCCCAAACATGCAGGGTTCCAAATGATGGTATGGTCCCAAACAGCTGGTCCCAAACAACAGGTTTATGTAAGCCAGCAGAACGTTCCGTAGCCATTTTGGCTCAAGCGACGACTTGAATCCCTAAAGTGCAGGCACCCAGTCCCCCGGCGCTCTTGACATCCTGGAAGCATGGCACCCAAGGCGGCGCCGTACCAAATGCAGAAGGCTTCGGATAGTTCGATGGTTGAAATATCTCTCCCCACGGAATCCAGCATTCCTGCCAATCTCTTGGCTGTCGATCAGCTCGACATAGAGGCCCTCGGCCGAGCCATAGGGACTGCCTCAAAAATTTCTCAAGAGCTAAAGCCGGGCCGTGAACATCTCCGCATACACGGTTGGTGCCTTCGGAGCTCCATCACCCCTGTCCCTGCAGTGAACAACTTTATTGGACTCAAGGATGATTCCACGATAGTTGTAAGTTTGCCAGACAGCATTGAGACCTTGACGCTCTTGAAGACGGTGAAGATAGAAGGAGCGGCTCCGGAGCCTGGGCAGCGTCTTGGGTCTTTGATAATTCTCGCTGCAATTATCGAGATCTTCTACCGGAATACGCCGAGCGACAGCATCATCCATAACAAGACTGTATCGACAATTCACTCCCTGGTTGGCAGTTCGACTGGCAAAGCGCAATACTCGATCGCTTTGGTTCTCTTCCAACACATTCTTGGAAAGTCTATGCGAAGGGGCCAGGGCACCGCAGGGGAAAGGCCCTGGCTGGACTTTTCATGGGTGCAGTTCTTGGGGTGGCTGACATGATGATGACTGCCCTAAAGAACAAGGAATTTGATATCCCTGAGGGAAGTGAAATCCTAAAAAGAGCAGGGGAGATCTACTCGGCAATTACAAAAGAACAACTCTGCGATCTTGCGCGGAAAGCCGAAGGGGCTCTTTCGCTGCGGCATGCGATCTCACAGGACACGGTGATAGAATACGCGGAAGCCATTCAGAACCTTGTTTGCGGTCATCCAGAGCTGGACAGCACAGAGATGGGAAAGGCAGCGGGGAGACTCCCGTTCGCTCGGAAAATATTAACAGCGGCTAACGCTCTTTCCCAAACAAAGAACCCAGAGAGCCTGATTGCCAACTCTAAGGATCGCTTCCGCATCCTCTCCCTCGAGATGGCCGACTGGAAGAAGTTCAAGAAGTCATCCAAAATGGCGGTCTCGGCAGGATTCACTGACGAGGCAAATGTCCCGCTTTCCGGGAATCTTGTGTATGGCCGAAACCTCGGCCGACCTTGCTACCATTCAGCAGACTGCACGTGCGGCCTCTCGGGCCGGCCTCCGTTTTGTCCATAGCAATCCGTGTGGATCTCGTGTCCGTCGCATAGTTAATGCCCCACTTGCAAAATATGGAGGATGTGGCATTCTCTCTTCAATTCCTTGCCGCTCCTCAGCCTGCGATACCACCGCAGCGGTGTGGTGGTGTGAAGCAGTGGTTATATTCGGTCACATCCAGATCCTCATACTTTCCGTGTACCTTCACCCCCCGGGAGGCCATCACTCCCCGGGAATGGTGACACATATTAATCAGTGCATGATGCAACAGTGCCTTCGCCGGGTCCAGGAATGGACGGGCCATTCCATCATTTGTGGCGATTTCAACTCCCCGCCCACTGCAATGGCGGAATGGGCTTCCTTGTCCCACCTAGGGTTTCGTGAAGCTCTCTCCTTATGCCGTGATAAATTCGGCCGAGAAACACCTCCGACTTTCCAAGAATCCACACGAAATGATAGTGCATTAATCTCTCCAGGCCTGATCCATAGTGTGAGCGACATTCAAGCGATCCGCGACCATACTTTAGCCAATCATCATCCGCTTGTGATCTCTTTCCTTACCGATCACATTGACATCCACAAGCTCCAGTGGCGCCTCCCAAAAAGTCTTAGCCCTGAGCAAATTGGGTTTCTGGACCCTAACCCCCTCTTGTCTCATTATTTGGCTTTGACCGGAACCGCCGCACACCAAGAATACCCTGACCCCTCCGGTGGTCGGTCTGTGTGGAAACATCTTTTAAAAAGACTCTTCGTGATCGACACGAACTTGACCCATGCTGCAATCCCATGGCATCTTGTCAGCTTGGGCGCGGCCGTATCCCTCCTTATAAATTCAGTAGGTATAGCACTGGCCATCGTTTTGGACGACCAGGAGATTTCCAGCCACATGAGGAGGCTACATCCGTCCTCCACAAACAAATTGTCCGCCAAATGAGGCGTATCCACTCATCAACCCGAATCCTGAAGAAGAACCCGAATGTCACGCATAATCCGGTTGCTCTGGCTGATTGTTCCGCCATTCTCAAAGCCCCGGGTTTTCCCCCGTGCTTTCCCACGTGGGCCCTGAAGACCGGCCTCGACACCATTCCCTTCTTTCATGGACACTTTGGCCTGCCTTGTTGAGGGGTACCTTGATGAGACCTCAAAGCTTGCGCGGACTGCCAGGATTGAATCCCTTCGCAAGGATCTTAATCACTCCCGGGTTTCCCAAGGGAATAGGTTAGGATACCGCCTTATCGGCCCTTCAAGTAATCCCCCTATCCAAAGTGCATGCGAGTCCTTCCAACTCGTTCTTAATCGATGCCGCTCCCACTTGAAAGGACCGGCTACGTATTCGTGTTCTCCGGGCACATTTCACCCCGGTGATATTGTTTACCTAGGTGACCTCCCTCTCCGCCCTGTGTCTCCCATTTGTGGTCGTGCGCAGACCCCACCCTCTCTGCATGTGCATGTGAGAGTTGAAAGGTGGTCTGACGACCCCGACTCCCTTCATTCCATGTTTTTCAGATTTTGGGAATCTTTTTGGGGAGCGCCTTGGTCCCCTCCTGCAAACCCTTCCCATTTTCAGGACTTTTCGGATTTCCCTGAACAGTGGAAGATTCTTATCGACCCCCATGTTGATGTCCAACACCTTCAATCTTGCATTAAGGATACGTGGAGCAAAACTTCCCAGGGAGCAGACGGCTGGTCCCAGCCTGAACTTGAGTGCCTCCCTCCCCGCATTTTGCAGGATTGGTGTGACATGTTCAACGAGTGCATTAGTGGCTCATCCGATTGGAGTGAGGTCCTCACACTCGCCCGCGTTTGCATTCCATCCAAGGTGCCTGACCCTAAGGTAATTGCCCACGGGCGACCCATTACTATTATGGGACTTCTCTACCGTGTTAGCATGAAATGTCTAGCCCGTAGATGCCTTTGGCACTTTCTTACACGCTTCCAGCCCATGTTCGTGGAGGCCTCCCCAAAAGGGGGGCGACCGATATTTGGTATGGTTTGCAATGCGAAATTGAAAATTGCCTTATCACTAACTCCCCCGCCCTGGGCGCAGTCACGGACGTTCAGAAAGTCTTCAATTGCCTCCCCAGGCCTTTGGTCCGTAACCTTCTTGTGGCCTCGGGTATTCCTGCGGCCCTTGCAGATGCCTGGATCTCTCTTCTTCATCAGCTCAAAAGGTCCGTGATTATCGGCGGGGCATACTCTGACCCCCACCCCTCGTTCAGGGGTATCTCAGAGGGGTGTCCATTTAGTGTGGTAGCTGCCGCTTTGGTGGGCGCTTGGCTCACCTTCAAGATCCGTGATTCTTCAGCATGCCGGCCAATTGTCTACGTGGACAACTGGGAAGTTGTCTCCAGAACGCCGGAAGACCTTGCTCAAGGTATCAGTATCATTTCTGATTTCTCTGATGCTTGGGATCCCAAACTGGATTTTAATAAATCTTGGGTTTGGACCTCTGGAGACCCCACTCCCTTGAAATCTTTCCCTTTCCCTAGGTCCCTTGATGAACACGACCTTGGTGCTTTTATTCGGTACAAGAACACTGGCAAGCTTGGTCTCCTGTCTAACCGCTTGGATGAGTGCCTTCGCCGTATCCAGAAAGTTGAGTCCCTTCCCATTTCTCAACTCACCAAGGCACACCTTATCCAAGGAAGTGCCTACTCAACTGGCTTCTACGGCAGCGAAGTCAGGAACTTGCCGACTCATGGATCAGTACAGTTTGGTCCCTTCACTGCCGCCGATCAGGCTTGAGTTTTAACTAACAAACTTGTTGGGGATCTCCCCGATGGGGATAAACAACTTGTTCAGATCCACCTAAGCGGTGGTATCACCACCCGGGCCCAGGCCAGTATTTGGTCGGACGGGGATGCCATCTGCCCATACTGTCTTGATCGAGACACTATACCCCACAGGGTTCTCACTTGTAGTGGCGTTGCGCACATTCGGGAAGCCTTCCCCGAGCTTTCTCGTCTCCCTCCTGACTTGGCAAAGTGCCCGTGGGTTCCAATGGGAGATCACATTGAGGGTTGGCGTCGCCTTGTTTCTTCCAGGCCGTACCCGATTTTCCCAAGCCCCCTTTTCCAAGATGGGGGGATTTTTTTGCATACACCGACGGAAGTGCTTTCAATGAAGATGCTGGCTATGCTGGTTAGGGCCGCTGAAAGATTCTTCTCCACTTGTGAATGGCCGGACTGTATGAAGGTCATATGCACAGGTAAATCACCGATCCGTGCTACTATCCAGCGCGCTGAACTTCTTGCCATTGCCCTTGCAATCTCACTTGGCCCGTGCGTCGTGGTCCACTCGGATAGCAAATACGCCATTTCCTGGGCAGAAAAAATTCCTAATCCCACCCTTTTCCTTGGGTGTGATAACTATGACATTTTAATTCTTCTGTCCCGTGCCATACTTCTTTGGCCAGCCGCTTCCCGAAGTATCGAGCTCATTAAGATCAAATCCCATCAAAATTACTCAACGGACCCACTCCAAGCATACAGACAATTCGGCAATCACTGTGCCGACCTTGCAGCCAAGGCCGCGGTCTCCCATGACGGCCCGGCCGAGAGTCTAATTAAGCAAAACCTTCTTCAGGGGAAGAAAGATGCGACCGCCTTCTGGCGCCCAGTGTACTTAGGTTTGGCTGCCATAGGTGCCTTCTTCAGTACCCATACCGCCACTATAATCGCTATAATGAAGCCCCACCCCCGAAATTGTCAGTACCAACCCAATTCAAGGCCCTGCTCCTAGTGATTGGACCCCATTAAATTGTACTCCAGTCAACGATGATTGGAAGTCGGCATCCACCTGGGGCGCCTCATATAATGCAGCCTTGATTGCCTGGACGAGCTCCCTCCTTTGGCCCCCAACTTCACATGAGGCAAGTTCTGCTGGGATCTCTTGGGCAGAACTCCTTGTCTCCTTCCGACTTGAGACCAAGTGTCCCATTCCTATTCCTTGCGCGATTCACAAAGGCACCCAGATTACGGAGGGCATCCACTATGTCCCCACTCTTGATGCCCGCCCGCTGGGCGATGAGGTTAAAGCCTTCGTACACAGCCTTAGGACTCTCACCACCATTACTGGTGCCCAGATCATGTCTTGGGATCAAACTAAAAAGATTAAACTTGTCCGATTTGGTCGTGGTCTGCAGGTCCAGGGCCTTTCGACCAGGCCTTTCTTCCCACATCAGGAGTCGGTTCAATCCCTCCTGACCGATTATTTTACTTGTGCCAATGGCAGTATCTCGATGTCCACCGCTCTCCACTTGGCCAAGATCCCCCCTTCTCTTGTGCCCCATGATGCTCTCCTCCGCCGCGACGGCCTAATTCGTTCCTCCATTCCATGCGCCTGCGGACGCAGTTGCCTCGACACTACGCGTGGTGTCATGGGCCCGTACCTACAATGCGATAAGCGCTTGGGTACCTCGTTCTATCTGACCTCCGGTTCTTGGTCCGACATAGTCCGGCCATGTTACCGAACATGAAGATGCGGGAGCAGAACGTTCAACTTTCTGCAGAGGGGCTAAGTCTGGCCTATTTTGCATGAGGGTCTCTTAGAAGATGGTCTGGCCTTGTGTTAAAGGTTCCAGGAGCGAAATGTACGGAACCGGTGCATGTTTATTGAATGTACACCAGCAGCGTTTTTTTTGATTTTCCTCATGTTGGATTCTGATTTTGATGTTTTTTTCACAGACGAAGCGAGCAAGCAAGTGAGTGAGCGACTGGTGATTCCAAAGGAAAAACACCTTGATCCCGGTGTTTATTTTTGAAATTACGCCTGGGGGGTCCTGTTCTTTTTGGAAATCCCGCCGCTCCAGTCTTTTTCTTTTCTTTTTGGAATCACATACATTGAAATCACGCCTGGGGGGGGTACAGGTGTTTGTTTTTTTCCTTTTTTTCAAGTGTATCTCGCCCGCAGGGTCCTGTTTTTTTGGTTTTTGGTTGAAATCATGCCCGGGGAGCCGGGGTGTTTCTTCTTTGGATTCACGCCTTGGGGCTCCGCTTTCTTTTAATTCACGCCTCTCGGCCCTGGGGGTCCTAGTGTGTGTGTTGTTTTTGTACATCACGCCTGGGCGTGATTTCCAAAAAAAACAATCACCGGAGCCCCCAAGCGTGACTTCAAAAGAAGAAGCGCCAGGGCCCAGAGGCGTGAAAAGGAAAAAACAAAGGCGGAGCCCCGAGAAGTGAATTCAATAGAAAAAAAAACATCCCGGCGCGCAGGCATGATTGCAACAAGAACAATCATCGGGACCCCCGGCATGAAATCAAACACAAACACGGGGACCCTTCAGGCGTGATTTCAAAAAATGAGCAGCGCCAAAACCCTTATGCCTCGCAAAAGCTAAAACGCAGGGCGCGAAAGCTTGCGGCGAAAGTGGTTGAAGCAGAGCCCGCCGCGGCGTCGCCAAAGTGCATATTCGCAGTTTCTGTGTTGCCTGCGAAAGCTCCGCGAAAGTGATCATGACAAACCGCATGCCCGCGAAAGTGCAACGTGTGGCCGCGAAAGCATCGCGAAAGGTTCTGCGAAAGTGGTTTGCTAGTAGAGGGTTGTATGTACCCTATTTTCGGCACTGCTCAAATGCATTGCCGGGACCCGTGATTTGCCCCCCCCCCCCAGGCGTGATTTCAACAAAATCACCGGGACCCCGAAAAAGTGATTTCAATAAGAACACAAAACTGGACCCCCCAGGCGTGATTTCAAAATATGTGATTCCAAAAGAAACACCAGAGCCGAAATGTACACCCTGAAACAGGGGCTCGTTGCTTTTTCACGGGCCCGAGGAAGACTATGTCGAATCGAGTAACATTTATTTTTGTTTGCTCTATGAATCACTAGAGGGTATACCAACTATGTTCCGTTTTTCTCCTTCAGGAAACGCCATCTATATTTCCCTCCATCGGTTTTGTATGGATGTGGTTTGGCCAAGCCATGCTGGCCACGTCCAAGCTGGCTTCGGACCGGACGCTTGAAGGGTGCTGGAGACTGCGCGTCCTGCCAGTCTCCTGGGAAAGCCATGGGTCCTGGAGGCACCATGGCCAGGCCTCGGTGGCTTTTCCATGAAAGTCATCGCTCCATGCGGCGTCACACTGAAGGATCTCAAAGCCCATGGCCGGAATTTCTGAGGCATCCCTGGCCCAGGGTCTTAAGACACGTGTCCCAGGCTGTTTGGCTTGAGGCCCGTTTGGTGATCTCATGTTTTGCCCAGACTCTGGCTTTGTGCTGACACATGCCGGTTGCATGGAGAACGGGTTCAGGCAAACAGCTGAAATCTGGAGGGTGGAGGTTTTGCCAAAGAAATGGTTCGTGGACTGAGCTCAGATAGCTTCTTCCCTGAAACGCTTGCAATGAAACGCTTGGCAAGGAGCTGGATCGGGCAATTTGCCGCAGCTCGACATCAGTTGTATACTTTTTGAGGCTACCTTTCTTGACTTGGTCGATAGGGAATACAACAAACCAATGTGAACACCACCTTTTTGAGCTTTTGTGGGCGTCTAAATGGGGAGGACAACCTTTTTTGTCAAGGGCTCCTGGCGCCCCACGAGGAGCTTGCGCGGCCCGCACAGCCCAGACCACCTGAGCTGCCGGGATGCCAAGTCGTGGTATTGTCCCGGGTGTGTTGCTTCAAGGACTTTTGTTCCGGACCCCCGGCAGGTTGAACTTGTTTTCTGGAGGGGGTATGAAATCCAACGACCAAACATCAACAACCTAAAACCACCGAAAATCAAGGACCGGACAATCCAAGGACCTACCTGGCAAGCCCCATTAAAATGAACGACCGAAAAAGTGCGCCGATGTTTCCCATGGCAGTCCACTGAGACTCTGGGTTTTGCAGGTATGGATTTTGGAGGCATGGAAGTATACCACCTCTGTGAGGGGCATATACTGCTGTACAAGCGTGTAGTGGCGGTTTGTAGGCATCAGACATCCAAAACCCATACCTGAACATGCCCTTGATTGTTCCGTGGTTTCGCTCAAGGGGGTTTCCCTTTGAACAAGGCGCCAATTGTTCCTAGTTCTTTTGAGTTGCCTTTTTTTAGCTCAAGTTCCCTTTCTTTTGGGGGGTTCCAGTCAACATGAAGTGCCAACACAAAGATGCCCTTGTCTCCGTGGTATTCCACTAGAGGTCTTGGATCAGAGGTTCCTTTGAAATATCCAGTATTCTATCAGTCTATTGTCCATTTGGGCATGCCCTCTGCAGAAAGCTCACATGCTGCTCGTGACTCACGTCAGGGTGTCCAACAAATTGCGTTCCCTGGTTTTCACATTCATGTAAGGAATGCATGCGTGTGTTCCTCAATTGCTTTGAATTCCCTTTGTTGTCGCACAAGCACCCAAAGTCTTATACACATAAACAACGAATACAACGCACCAAAACACAGCAGCAAGCAACTAAGAAACTGCTGCATGCACAAACAAACCAATACGTGCATGTACACTTCCATGTTTTGCTCCATCCACGCATGTGTTTTGTTTGCTCCCGGGTGGCTGGTGGCTCGCGAGTCGCTTGCGAGGCCCAGCTCGGACGAGGAGACCACTGCCACCTCCAGCCCCAGAGACAGCCGAAGCTCGCCTCAAGGGCACGAAAGACTGGGATTTCCCTCCGATGCCCAGACCTGCAGGTTGCTTCTTGTTTTTTTTCATATCCTTTTGGAGGGGTCTCGGGGGTTCCCTTTAAATAGTTTCTGCTTGTTTGTTGCAGGGGTTTCCTTTGAAGTTTAAGCCGTTTTTTCCCGTGGCCACTTGGGGGATCTGGGTGTAGTCATGATCCCAAGGGTGTGAACGAATCGCCCCAAAACTCCTGCCTGCACTTCGGAAGCCTTGCTTCGAAGCAAAGAGGGAGCAGCTTATCACAGCGTTTGGAACCACAAGTGATGTAACAGTTTTGGCTTGTTTTGTTTATGGTAGCTACTGGTTTAACAGCAGCCTGTCAAGGTGTCGCACTGAGAGTAATCCAGTAGCGTTGCCAAAATGTAAAAGGACCATGGTACCCCGCCACCCGCAGGGTGGTTGGTTGTGGGGTGGGGGGTGATTCAGCTTGGTTAAGGGTTTGTTGAGGGTTGGTCAGTTCATTGGAGTTAGGGGGTAGACTCGGGATCATAGGTGTCCTTTTTGGTTGATGTGGTTGAAAAATAGAGGGCGATTCCTGGTTTGCCTGGTGGTTCAATCAACTACCAGGGCCATTTTTTCCCCAAAAAGGACTCCTATGCTCTGGATAGCCCGAGTTGGGATCCCAGGGCTATGCCCAGGCATTGAGACGCTGTCTCAGATGGAGCTGACACTGGCGCGGCAGGTGAGTCGCTTTGAAGAGGCGAAGTCGGAAAATTCGAATTCCGAGGGCTGCCTCATGAAATTCGACGGGGGAAATGGGCAGGGGATAGGATAACGATCATGTTCCCTAATTTGATTTCTAGTCAGGGTTGAATTCCCCCTACAGAGGGCTCACGTACCAAACCAAAGCAAAAGAACATGGCTATCACCTATCAAGCCTTCAATGAGCTCTTCTTTGGGGCTTGTCCTTGGCTGATATGTCCCCCAGCCCCCATGGCTGACGGTTGTTAAGTTGAACCGAGTATGCCATGTTCACCTTGACTGAGGGCACAGGCGAGGCAGGCTAATGTACCTTGGTCGATGTGTGGTACCATCTTCACTTTATGTCCGATTGTAAAAAGAGTCAAATCCCAGGTTGCAGGTTGACAGCGGGCCAACTTACCATGTTTATCAACATCTACATCAACAACTGTGCATCTCGTTTATCACCGTGTCCATCATCATATCTCAGCAGAATGCGAGAGTGGTGGATGGGCATTACTTAAGACCATGGCCCATACCGAAAGTATCAGGTGTGGGCCAGCAATTAACAAGCTTCCCGGGAGGCTAAACGAGCTAAGTCATGATGGTTGCGCGCATCGGGACCGCTTGCACCCGGACATGTTTGTTTTCGGCTACTTCTGTGTGCCAAGGTTTCTCAAGGTGATCACCACACACTCTATTTGCAGGGGCCATGTCGTTGTGAACATATACTTATCCTTTATCGATTCATGATGATACTGTGTGTTCCTGCCCGAACTTTGTCCAGAGCACGGTTTTTGTTGCAGACACATGTTGCATGTAGGCTTGGTAGAACAATGTGTTTGCAAACCAAGGTTGAGATGATTTGGTTTGGAAGCTGCCTTTCCTCCAACAATCATGAAAGTGGACAGGGGGGTTCCCCGAGAGGAACCTAGTCTTCCAACACCGTCCTGTCAGCTTCCATGATTGTTGGAGGCAGGGAGCTTTCTTGCCTGCTCGCAGCCATACCCCCGAGTCTTTGTAGACGTTTAGAGTTGAAAGAGTTTTTGACATATTTGACTAGGATCAAGGAACCATCGAATGTTGTGGAATCCTTGAAGCTTTGAGCTTGCTGCTTGTACAGGCGGTGCGCGCCGCCGATAGCGACTACAAGGAGCGGGGAGGGCTGAGGCAAGATGCGTGGGTTGCTCAACGTTCATGTGGGTACGTCTTGTTTCGGGAAGCCCCTTTTGGTTGGTTTTAAAGGGGCAATAAAGGGAAATGCAGCTGTTTGCAGGGCCCCCCTATTTTAAGACAAACTAATGTGCAGGTGTCTCTTTCTTTGTTGCCAAGAAACTAGGTTGCTTGCGGTACGGCCAGCAAAAAACAATTTGCTCGCAGGCATTACTAAAATTACTGTTCATGGTGCCACAAGAAGGGGTTGCAGGGACCCTCTCGTTATTGTCAGAAAAGCAACTGCTTTTTGGTTGCGATGCATTAATTCACATATTCTATACATACATATACATACATACAATATATACAGGTTCTCGTGTTTAACCGCAATTGAGCTTGGATGGGGAGGGTGGCGGCTATATGTGACCTTATATATATATATATATATAATACGTATTCACTTTCTGTGGGCCGATCCGCAAGAGGCGAGGCAATGCCATATGCAGTATGCCGAGCCCACTTGCAATGGGAGGACTGAATAGTGACCATGAGTGATGTTTCATGATGTTTACGGGCAAATTAAGGGCCAAGGGCCACAACTATAACCTTCCCATGTCTGTACATTGGGGACTTGAACCATTGTAGCTTCCTACCCATGTGGGTACGTGTCAAGCTTATGGATGGCGAAGGAGTTGATTCGCCAGGAACTTCTGAAGTTCTTCGGCCAAGAGAACTCCAGGCGTGCTGAATCAGAGGCTTTTGAGTTTCTCAACGTGGTGGACCTCCCAAAGTGAACCCTCCCGCTTTGCTTTTGTGGGTTCCCCTCTAAATCAGGATGGCCACGAATCAAAGGGATGCGGAAATGAGTGGTTGCCACCAAAAATGAGTGGTTGCCACTAAAAACACCTCCTGGCAACAAATTCATGCGGAAGGACTTCTGTTATCAATTGCCTCATGATTCAATCAACACAAGGTCACACGGTTGCTCCAGCACATGGCAAATCGGGCTGGCCACACAACCATGGAGACCGTGCCTGCTTGTCTCTTAGATCCACCAAACACACCACCAAGCGCCCAATATGAAGCTGCATGGTTTCTGTGGCAGCCCTTGGTGGTGTTGCCGGCACTTCTTTTTCTCAATCCAGGAGGCCAAAAGGTGAGTATTCCAACTGGACACTCGAAGTTGGAACGCATAATTCGGGGGACCTCAAGAGGAATTTGTTGAACACAGGGCATATTCACTCAGGAAAACAAACATAGAACTGCACAGGAAGCGGTCCCTTGTGGAAAGGATCCCTTCCGTTTTATTTATTTTCTTGAGCGTAATCCCCCAAAGAGATTCCTACAACATTGCGTTGTTTAGGTCCCATGTCAATCTAGAGCCTCCATGGGTCTCCGAATTGTGCTGTGCATTTCATCGAGGCCGGGGGGATCTTCGCTGCTGGAGTCGCTGAATGACTTCTGTGGCCAAGTGCGGAGTGCCTGGGAGGACCTCGAGCGCCTCGGCGGGTTCGGCTAGCTTTGCTGAATAGTTTCCAAGGTTTTCCGTTTTTAGTCAACCGCCTTTCATTTTTCCGACAACCCATTGTGCGTCAACATGTTTGTTTTCCACAAACCATGTTGAGTCGACCTGGTTTAGTCCGGGTTTCCATTTTTCCACGTCTAGTCAAGGTCCCAAACGCCTTTAGCTTCCAGATCCTTTGGGCCTGGAGTTCCCTGGAGGGGTCTTCTTATTGCAAGCACACATTAGGTGGGCGGACTTGAAGGGGCTTTGTTTATCTAGGGCTCCCATCCAGCCTAAGCCGCCCAAAGGAGACAAGGAACCGGTCTTAACAGTCATGGCCCCATGCTTGGCGTAAAAAAACAAAAGCATGTTATTGTTCGGCACCAGCTAATGGAGCCCCATTATCTGAAGATATTGTCCACTATGCCAATTGTGTAGATGTTCCATCAGAAATATCAGAAGACGGTGAAGTGTGTGATGAATGCTCACGGCGTGTTTTTGTGTGTGTTGTTTCCATCCGTGAAGACTTTATTTTGTTCAGATATGGCGATTAGCAGATATCGTGATTATTTTGTTTTGTCCAGAAGTGGTGCGCGATGATGTTTCTCGCCATGGAGGAGTTGTTTGGGAAATCACGAAGGGCGCTATTGGAAGGTACACCAACAGAGGGATGTTGAACGACACCGTGCCTATTAGCCCTTTATCTCTTGGTTTTATATGGAAACAACAAGCCCCGACAGAACACAGCTTTTCCAAGTTTGTGTCGCTGGTTCGACCCAGAGCCACCATATTTGTTCTTATACCCTTATAGACGGGTTGTGTGTGTGTGTGTGCGTGTGGGTTGTTGCTTGTTTGCTTGTTTGTTTGGTTGTTTGGTTGGTTGGTTGGTTGGTTGGTTGGTTGTTTGTTTGTTTGATTGTTTGTGGCTTGCTTGTTTGTCTGTTTGTTTGACGTGTTTGATTGTTTGTGTGTTTGTTTGTTTGTTTGTTTGTTTGTTTGTTTGTTTGTTTGTTTGTTTGGTTGGTTGGTTGGTTGGTTGGTTGGTTGGTTGGTTGGTTGGTTGGTTGGTTGGTTGGTTGGTTGGTTGGTTGGTTGTTTGGTTGTTTGTGTGGTTTTCCGTTTGTTTGCTTATGGTGTTTGTTTGTTATGTTTATCTGTTTGTTGCGGGCATACCCAACCTGTCGGGTGCCTCCATTTCGACACCCGCAAATTGAGGTTGACCAGAAGCCTTCCAAATGTTGCGTCAGTGCAACAGTTTGTGTTCGCATCGGGCCAACCCAAATAGCCTTGTTCACCTAACCCATGTCAAATTCCCAACACGAGCAACATGGCCATGTCTTGGGCTGCAGAACCCGCTCTCGAGGTGCGCAAATGAGGTGCTTGTCACCCAGGCAACGAAGTGGCACGTGAACCCCTCCCCCCCATTTTCACGTGCCTTTCAAAGTGCCAGACCGGTGAACATGTTTGTTTAAAGAAGGGTTCCCGTGAAAGTCTTCCATTTGCCTTAAGAATATTGTTATTGTTTGTTTATTCGATAGCAAATACCCTAAAGTCTTCCATGTGGGTTATGCTGTTGTTATTTGACCCACGGTTCCAGAGAGAACTCATGGCCGTAGGTTCCTTGGGTCAGAGTTGCTGGGATGCTGAGCCGAACACGCCTTGTTGAGGGCCCGAATTGGTATGTCCACTTTCTTAGTGGCTTTAAAGGAAGAGGACACCACCTACCATTTTTTGGTTGGGGGGGAGCGGAAAAAGAGACACCCGACGACTGTGACCCCCCATATGAACCAACCCCCAGTTTATTAATAGGCGGGTGTCCCTGCAGTGGGGAATCCGCCCTTTTGGAGGGGCCCCCGCCCTCAAATTTATGAACAAACTCGATTACTTGGTCAACAATACCACGATCGGTGTGTTGGAAGCTTCCTCTGAGCATGGGTGTCCTTTTTTTCAGTCAGTTTGGTTAAGAACAGAAGGCACTGGTTTAGATGGTTACCAGGGCCATCTATTTTTCCAAAAGGACACCTATGCCGCTGTTTTGGAGGGGCCCCCCACCCCCATATTCATCACCAGGGGTTGATCAATGGGTCAACATTCGACCACAATCGTTGTGTTGGGGTCCCTCTGAGGCGCGCCGAGAAGCGCCGGCCCAAGTCCGTCACCACGCCCCGGAAGCCGCAGCCTACGCCCCGGCGCCGAGATCCGAAGGACGCCGAGGCGGCGACCGCGGCGGCGGTGAGGGAAGCGATGGCCCAGGAGCGAGCGACCGCTTTTTCCATGCTTGGCACGGGGGTTAGTTTTTGTTTTTAGTTCTTTGGTTTTGTTCATTTTTATTGGTGGCTGCGAAAAGCAATGCTTTGTGCTCACCTGCCAAGGATTGGACGGTTTGAGTGTGTGTGTATTTGAGGGTACCCATGCCATCATCTTCGGTTTGGCTTAAAGGGAAATCAACAAGAATGGGTCGACTGATGTTGACACAATCTCATTTTCCTTAGGG
>CAUJNA010003420.1:122500-162500 GCA_963377175.1 Effrenium voratum
GACTGCCCTGAACCAACATGACTTGACTGACGTAGCTTTGAACGCAGAGAAAGGTAGGTGCCATCCTGCCCCCCCCCCCCCAAAAGAAAAAAATAGGGTGGGCTTAACTCATGCGAGGTTCCCATTACATTGTATGAATGACCAGGGAATCAAAAGATAAACATCGTTTACTCAGAACCATTACTAGATTTGAATCTTAAATCGTCCCCTCAACCCCATTCTGATTATTTGGGCTCAACCTCTCAACAATCTTTTTCCGTACCCTGAAACAAGAAGGACCTTGAATTGACTGACTCGAAGCTACAATGCCCCTGGCATGCTTCCCCCACCAAGATCGCTCATGGTTGTTGTCTTGCCAATAAGCGCTTTGAATGCTAGCCTTGGATTTTGATGGCTGTTGCAAGTGTTGAACCTTAGGGCTTGCGCAGCTGCAGAACTGTTTTTTTTTTGACATCTCATGTGAATGTGATTTTGGCAGGAATGTGCCCAACCCAACTATTTAGAAGGTGGGAAGCATCTAGATTTTCAACAAAATCCCCGAAGTGTATGGAAGAAGGGCATACCTCTGTTTATTGAGATCCCTCTCCATGTTCCCTGTGTGGGCAGGGAAAGAAGACGTGGAGGGTGGACACCAGCGTTTTTGTTTAAAGGGGGGGATCTTTGAGCAACCTTTTGTTGAACATTAGGCACCGGCGCAGATGTCAATGCGATTCGGATGACCTCCCACAGCAGTTTCCCCCAATCTGCTGCAATGATGGCTTTGTTTGTGCTAGTGTGATTCAATAAGCGGAACCAAGGATTAAGAACCCCGGGAGGATTTATAGGGGGTAGCCCATTTAATTGCAGGAATTGACGCGTTTAGGGAAAACACGTTCTATGAATGCAGCAGGTTTGCTTAAATCCGGAATGGGAGATCGTTCCTGAACTTGTGAAAGGCAACTCAGGATTCATCCCTAATGAATTTATAGCGGGCGTGCCCTTTGCAATCCGCAGGGTTTATCAATCCGGGGTCAAAATTACAAGGAATTACTAGATGCATTTGCACAAAACATACTTGAACAAGGTCACGTATTCAAGGCTTACCGATTCGAGGGTAAGAATCGATTACCCACAACAAATGTGCTTTTCTTGGGGATTCGTTATTCCCAAAGTCTAGTATTGTGTGCACATACATATATATATATATATACACATTGTCAGCAGGAGGGACTGCCACTGGCAATTGCAGCAACAGAAGAAGCACCAACAGCGACCATTTTTCCTCGTCCCCGGTGTTTCAGGGTCCAACTAGCCATAAGTCTTTGTGACGTGCCAGAAGTCTTCGTGACGCGCCGGATATGTTTTGGGCATTCTCGTAGGGCAGCTGGTGCTGGCAATTGCTGGCCGATCGTGTGCCTCCTTTAGATGGCTGCGGATAGGGGCAACCTCCCATGCAGGCACTGCAGGGTCAGCGGTTGCGCGCCGTGGGGCGAACAGGAAAATTGGATTTGGAGTGCCGGGCTAGAGTCCGCATGACAGGGACCTGCAGGGGCCATGGGGGGGTTCTAGACCAGCCCGGGATATGCCAAAGATAAGGCCTCAATAATTAAGGCCTTCATGATTCAGGGGCTAATAGGTGATAGCCCCCACCTTTTCTTTGCCCCCCTTTAAAGCTCCATGCACAGTTCGCGAACCAAAAGGCCAACCTTCCGGTCCCAAGAAGTCGGCAAGACAGCCCCCTTTTTTAATAGTGGCAAGATACTTCACGTTCTTCCATGATGAGGCACATAGCTTCTTTTCCAGCATCCGTGGGGGGCGTAGCTGGAAGACCATTTTCCTCTTCAATGGACGCAGGTCTCACTTCCTGAGTTCATGAACTTTCAACTTTTTGGGAAGACCATTTTAGTGGTAAATATAAAGTTTGGACTTTTTTTTTGCCATCCACTCGGCAGGTGAGAAGTCCATCCTAGTCAATGAGGCCCTCATATGGCTGTGGTTGTCAAAACCAATGGGATCCCATTTTGGGGGTTTTCGGTGAATTCACCGCTTATTTTAGAACCTATTCTGGGGATTGGGATGTTCACTGGGGGGTTTTGACCCATGGCTATAGTGTTTTGGAGAATCGGCTCGGTTGACACGGGGCTTCACAAGCGAGCTTACCTGTACTGAACTCAGCCAGGATCCCGTACACGGGCTTGGTGTTTTTAGGGGACCCTCAAGATGGAGTGTGTTTCCTTCCAGTTCCCTTTAAACAAACCCTAAAACGGGTAGCCCCAAAAAAGCACAACCGGGCATGGGAGTTCCTGGGTTTCACGTTTGTGAATTGGATGAGCCAAAAAGGCAAACTATTTGTTGTATTGTGTTTACTCTTTTTTTTCCAGACCTATTGAACTAAGATCCACCTTTACTTACCACAGAAAGGCAAAAATGCCATCTACTTTCTCCCTGGTGTAAACCAAGTTGCACAGAGAATCCCTTAGCGACTTCTGCTGGGTGCTGGGTGAGCGAATGATAGGTTCAGTGCAAAGATGGCTGAACCTGATGGTTTTTTGCAGTGATCTTTATTCTTGGCATGGTGTGTGGTTCAGCGCAGCTCTGATACGGGGTTTCCTGGTGATTTCCCGTAAAAAACACTTCAAAAGGGGCACCCTCAAAATAAAGGCAAACCCATGCATTGTGTGACGACCATTGAAGTGGTAAACAAAGACAATGTGTTTTTGCCAATTCACTCAGCAAGTGAGCCAAACAAGGGGCATTTGCTCATCGTTTCTCCAATACCCACCAAAGCCGTAACGGGCAACGGTTCACGGTCAACTTAGGAAGTGAGTTGTTTGGTTCTGCAAGTTATTTGGGCGCTGGAAACGAGGACAGGGCCCAGTGGCCCATCTCAAGAAATTCGGAGGTGTGGGTTTTGGAGGTATTGAGGTGATATGGGTGTGTGTGTGTCAACAGAGGGACCCCCCCAAAACAAAAGAAGAAGTTGCCCTCACACTCATATACCACTTATCTCACCCATATCTCCAAAGCCCATACCCGGCCATGCCCCTGTCTATCAGCCGCATGGTTTGCCTCTGAGATGAGCCAAACCGCAGCTGTTCTAATACATGGCTCTGGGCAAATTAGGGCGACAATGGCTTCGGTTTGCGACCACACCCATGATTGGAACCAGTATTTTCAGTTGACAAGAAGTTTGGCCAACTGGACCACCGTGTTGGTTGATTGAGAAGAGTCTGCAAGACATATGATTGTGCAGCGAGATCATTTGTAAACTTGCCCTCAACAGGGATGCCAGTTTCCCCCAAAGAGGCACCTCCATGAAACCCTTTAAGTGAAGCCCTCGAGGTATAGGTGTTGATCCCATATTGCACTGAGGATAACCCTACACGTAACCTTTACGCCTGACAACAAACTGGAGTGACCAAGAGTCAGAATGGATGTCATTGTATGGCCTTGTAAGCTACTACCCAGTTGACTTCTTTGGGCAGATGTGGATTTTCCCCAGCAAGCCACACAAATCATGAACGACGGCACCAGACGCCCAGGCCGGTTGTTGAGCCACGGGGGTGGGGCGGTAGCCCGCGCCATGCGCGCGCTCCTGCGGAAAGTGGGGCTGCTGAAGCGGGAGACTGCAGTGCAGCGCATTTACGCGCCTCGGCGGGAGGCAGATCGCCACTTTCGAGACCAAGGGGCGTGTCGTTTCAGAGGATACCCCTTTTTTGGGGTCTGAAAGGGAAGCCGAAAAGGATAATTACCGCGTTGAAGTTTCCAGATCCCGATTTTGACAGGGACCTCCAGGAAGTGTGGAGGTCGCGAAGGTTTCCCTTTGAGATCAACCAAATCAATGGGGATATTTTTGCCCGGCCGCTGGGCAGGAAGCAAATCGTATCGACCAGATGTGCCCTTTTGGATTCCAATGTACGTTCACCCAGCAGATCCAGATATTACAAAAAACAATAATTACGATTTGTTTCTCCAGGTTTTTCATGTGGAAACTGGACTTCCAGTTGCTGGCAAGAAGCACTGGGAGCACTTTGCGAGGCCCATTTTTCTTGAACTTGCTGCAAGTCGTCACTTTTGGTCTCCGGATCGCTGGTGAAAAAGGGTGTGCGACTGATAGACAGGAGGGTGCTTGGTTCAGGAACCTTACGGCCAGCGCAAAGGGAAACCAAAGAAGGAGAGCTACCAAGCCCTCACAGCCGATCCGAGGTGTGCGGGCCAGAGGAGAAGGCGGCTGGACCGTTTCCAATTCCTGGTCGTTTGTCTGACCGGACCCCTTAAAGGACACCAGCTGGGGCGGAAAAAAAAAGCGCCCAAGTGTCAGCTGTCTTGGAGCATCCGCTTGCAAAGCAGGTGGTTTCGGATCTGTCCAGGCCCCAACATTTGCTTTGCTTCAACCGGGCTCCGCGTGTTTCTCCTTTTGGTCGGGTAGGTATCCCTTTTCAACCAGGTGACTCCTTTTTTTCGCAGGTGCACGGCCCCATATTAATCCCTATAGACTTTGCTTTGGTGGTTTCAGCAATACCTCTGCGAAGAAATTTCCCTCCAGTGATGTTTAAGGCGCTCCACGGCTTTCGACTTGGGCCAGAAGTTTACCTCGTGTATCAGTTGTGTTTTGCACGTTGTGCAGATAGCCCCGCGAAAGCTCCGCGATGGAGGTTGCCACATTTTGTTTCCGCGAAGATGGCGTTTCCGGGAACAAATGATTTAAGACAACTGCCATACATTTTAGGGTTGGATATGTATGTCATGAAACAGGATCTGAACACATTATTTTGTCCCCCGGATGTGGGCCAACTAGTTGTAGCGTCCCTGAACGCAGGAGGAGGAGGCGGCAATTTCTCCGCAACTAAGCGAGTCAGCGAGGGCCTCGGCGAAAGGCGAGCGACGAGCATATTACTTGGCACCCGGCGCCCCGTCTCCCAGCTTCAAATGCACAGGTCGTTTTTTTTCTGCATTCCTGCAAGCAATTGCTCATCCAATCATATCAAATCTTACAAGCCAGAATATTCAACCTGTTGCGTGTGTTGTTTGCAAACGTTGAAAGCTCTGTTTATGATTGGGCAAAACCCTAAACCAGTACTCGCTGGGTCAACCAGACAACAAGTCAGAATAATTCCTCAATGAGGCCCTCAGTTTCCTACGGCGGCACGCGCATGTTGTTCTTCTTGGTGCCTCTAAAATCAACTGCCAACAAAAGGTGTCCTATACTTTTCTCCCATGGTAAGCCAGGCAGGACTCACATGCTCAGCTTGGGGCTAGGCTTCCGTTGGGTATCCCGGTTTGCCCATCCATGCGCTTAAGGCCTTAGCCAGATTCGAGTGTTGGGTCCAAGAACCCTCCTTACCATGTGAGCGCATACTGCCAGAAATCTCATGAGTTCAATGCTATCATCATGAGAGGGTTGGAGTTATGCTCAAACAGGAGGGTTCTCAAAGTGCGCAACCTGTTGCCAGACCCCTGCTTAATTTGTCTCGAAAGGGCACCACTCTTGACACCAAACGTTTTGGTGCAAGATTGAACAGAATCACAATCGAAACTCGGTTAACAGGAGGGTTAGGGGATAGTCCCGAGCAACACCAACAATAAGTATCATCGCCTTCATGATTTGTGAATAAATGCACGTAGAAACAAACGTATAACAGGGAACCACTTCAAAGTGGTTGGACAGACATCCCCACCTAAAAGATCTCCACCGAAGGTTCCGCTACTGTAGAGGCTTTGAGCGTGGCGCTGCCGCCAGCGGCGTCTTCAGCTTCTTCCGCACAGCTGGAGGCGAGCGGTTGGTGGGTTGCGATCATTGAATCCGTTTACAGAGAACAGGGGTTGAGGATGCCACGCAATCTGTACCTGACCTCACCACAAAACATGTACCTGACTTTGCCCATCGAAAATTGTACCTGACCGCGAAAGTGTTGCGCCTGCCACGAGATCTGTGCCTGACCTTGCGAAAGTGTTTTGCGCCTGTCCTGAATTTTGCGCCTAGCTTTGCGCCAGTGCTGCGCCTGCAATGAAATCTGTACCTGACGTTGCAAAATCACTGCCCAAAAATAAGAGTACCTAACTGTGCGAATCGAAATTTGTACCTGATGTGTACCTGACCTTTCGAAATGTTGTGCTGGCCACGCAAACTATGTCCGAAAAGTGCGCCGTGTCAGTAGGCCCGGCCCCAAACGCGCTCCGAACGCGCTCAGAGATCGCTCCGAGGCATCACAATCAGGGGAACTTTGGAGCTTCCCAAGAACTGAGACCCGCAGGGGGCTGCGCTTTTCTTATGCGCGCGTTTTTCGCGCGCGCTTGTTCTTCTTTGGTCTTGGATGCCGTGCCACAAAAGCCTGTTTTAAGCTTCCTTTGAGGAGTACTTGCATGCTGGAAAAGAACATCCAAAGGCCGCCAAACATTCACGAGTCTGCATGAGGTGCAGGCGTGCCGTCAACAAGCGGGAGATACGCCCATTTGACGGCTTTTCTGAGAAACCAACTCCCAGTCCAGGCTGAACCCAGTTGCCCAGTGGGGCCCTTTCTTCCTTTTTTCTAGGAAGGGTTCCCCTTTAAATTCAACCAACCAAAAAAGGATGCCCTTTTTCTCCCATGGCCACTGGGCATCTGAGTGAACGTTATGGGGTCTTGACAACAAACACCTTCGTCGGCTTTTCATTTGCGGCGTCTGATATCTTTGGCGTTCCGTCCACATGAATTTGGCGGGCGGTCAGCCTGAAAGGATTTTCTTGGTGAATCTCTTTAAAGGGCCTCCCTTTTAAAGTTCCATGTTAATCTGGGGGTTGGTTAGGTTCGAAGCTGTCCGTCCTTTTGCCAGAACAAGTCCGAGACATCAGTTGGCAGAAAATCATTGGGTGCCAAGCCCAGGAGGGTTGGTTCTACTTATATACCTGGTTCCAGAAAGGTAAGGCCCACATGGCACGGAACTTGATGAGGAAGCATCTCCAAAGTTGGTGGACAGGAATCCTCACCAGCAATGAGGTCCACAGGGCCCGCTGGAAATCATGCCCATGTTGGTGGCACCGCCAGGTGCCCGATGAACCCGCAGCCACTGGCGGCGTGGAGCTGGAGGCGGACCTGGGCGGGTGGTTTGGCACAGGCCCTACACCTGGCCTTATTATGTTACCATGATCAAAGTCACCGCCTAAGTGGTGGGCTAAAGGGAAGCAACCCCTTTTTCTGACTTTGATATCCCTTAGAAACGGTCAAAGTAATGACCCCAGTACAACCACAAAGTTTCAGGGTGAGTTAGAGTTTGGCCCACACTTACTGAAATACCGTGAGGAAACAGAGGTTGCTCATCAAAGTTTCAGTGTCATATAAAAGATCAATGTTTCAAGGTACCTTTTCCGGGTGGTTTCAAGCGAAACCGAACGCCACCCCGGGTGGTTCAACCACAGCGAGTTTGAGGAGGTTCCCCCAGAAAGGTTCTTGGAACCCTTTGATCAGAATCCCTTCGAGCCTTTCCTGGGGTGTGCGGTAGCTTCGCGCAGATCCAGGTATACGGGTGTGGATCAAAATTAAACCACCAGGGGACCGCAGGTTTTGGTCCATGTTTCCACTTACTAGGGTTCCATTTGGGGTACCCATTTTTGACCCACAGCCATACCATTTCCTGGGTTGAATCTCACGGCTCCGAAAGTGCCACTGATTTAGATGGATATGGCTCCTTGCGGCTTTGAACGAGTGACTGATACGTGTCAAAAGGTTTATACTGGTCAGCCCAGTCAGCCCCTGGTTGCCTCTGGGGCAACACATGCGGAGCGCACAGATGAGGCAGGTTCTTTACTGGCGGCGTGTTTATTTCCAGCTTCCATTTGCTTGAGAATATTTGTTGTTTCCCCCTCTTGGTGTTAAATGGAATCTATCACTACTGAATATATTTGTTTCATCAGACTGAAGCAAATGGAAGCCAGTTTGCGAATTATGCCTTTGCAAGGCAATATTTGATGGTGAAATTCCGGCTTGGGCACAGCCAACCCATAATAGTCAGCTTTTGGTCAACCGTACTGGGAACCCAGGATGAAATATGGAATAGGGGTTGGCGAATCCTTCCTTTTTTTTGGGGGGGGGATTGGGGGCGGGGGGGGAAGGGAAACACCGAATTCCCTATGTGTTTCCATGTTTCCATGTTTGGTAGCTTTAAAGTATACTGTTGCTTGCTGAATTGAGGTGCGCTCCCTGGATGGAAATATCGGGAGGTCCTAACCTCTAGTTCCTTTTGTTTGGCTCACTCCATGAGTTGAACTTTTCTGACATTGTGGATTAGTGGCGAAACAAAAGTTCGAGCTTTTCTGGCCAATCCACTCAGGAAGTGAGTTGGGCGGTGTCCCTTCAAGATCTGCCAAAAAACATGAGCGCCAATCTTGTTGTTGCGAGGCAATCCACTGGTCTTGGGAGTTGTTCCCTCGAGGTCGAAGAGCTCGACGTTCCGGCGAACTTCAGGGAGGATGTGCGCTCGGGCTACGACAGCCGCGCGCGCGAGCGCCGCGGGCCCGGAGCGAGGTGATGTGTGCGCCGTTGAGCGGGGAACTGGCGGCGAGGGGCTGAGGAGCTGATCATGGACAAACGCTGGTGCATTTTGTTTGGATGTTTGGACTTGAACTTTTTGCCAGCTAATTAATGGGTTTTCCCTTAAACCACTTAAAGTTACACTTTTAGCAAGGGTGCAGAAAGCAACCGAGCAAAGCTGCTTGGGGCTTCAAACTCATTTTTGGTTGGTCAGGAGGGTCACTTGTGCAGAGTCATCTCACTGGACTGCACGTGTCAGGCAGGCAAAGACTTGCTTGCTTATTGTTGCAAGCTTGATGACGCAGGCACATGTTCCTATTTTTTTCCTCGATCCCAGCTTTGGACAATCTGAAGGCAACTGAGCCAAGTACCCACTAACACCAGCGTTTTGGAGATCTTCCTGGGGTTGCTTCACAAAACATGTGTAGTCCGTATGCCAGATTGTAGTGGCTTCTCTTGCTGTGGTACCCAACAGATTGCGGGATTAGAGGGATCCCCCTATGTTTAGCAACCTAGTCTTGTAGACCTTCCAGCTTTCGCTGGTTTCCTTTGTACAGTGGGTGGTTTTCAAAGAGGATCCATGAAATGAGTGTCTCTTTTTAAAGTACCCCCCCCCCCCCGCCAAAAAAGAAAGTGGTGTCCTTTTGGTGTCCCTTCAAAACCAAACCAAAAGGGGTACCATCAAAAGAAAAACAACAACCCAAATGTTTTGTTCTTCTTTTGGTCTGTCCTTTTGAGAACTCGCTGAGGCGAGCAGTGGCTGGAATCCTTGCAAGCCACACGGGCACAGGCGCATGCCCTGGGCCGGTCGCCTGTTGATTCTTGAAATGGGAGTTGTTTCTGAACATATCATCATGGTCCACTGGTTTTCGGTTGGTATTTGAAAGGAACACCTAAAGAAAACTAGCCAATTGTATGGCAGCACTGTCTTCAATCGTGTGGCGCAGTGCGAAGACGAGGTCCCTGAAGCAAAAAATAAACCCCGTGGCTTCCCTGAAGCGCAGCTGAAGAGCTGGCTGAGCAAACCACGGCCAAGCCCGAAGAGCAAGCCCACCGCAGCGATGTCCAGCCCAAACGCGCGAAGGATTCGCGAGAGTGGTTCCGGACAGTCCAAGTCTCCATTCACTTACTCAGTTCAGCTGGTTGAAACTATCTGACATTTGAAAGAACATGAAATCTTCAAGTTGTCCCATGCCATGCAGTTTGAGCAATTTGAATTTCGGGTGCTTAGGCTCAGTGTGCCCGCTGTTTTGAGCTGGCTTGAGGCGGCTGCTGATATTGGACAGCCACATCTAGCTCGAGTATGCCGTAAACACCGACAAACTTGCAACAACCAGGCACAAACAGGTAGTCGAAGGGTCATAGCGGAAAAAAACAAGGGTGCCGGCCCTCACGCTTGTGCGCTGATCTTTTTTTTTGTTAATTTAAAGCTATGGAGATTGTGGGTCAAACCTTGAAACAGCCAAACTGTGAGAGGTGTTTAGATTCCATCGCGTGTTGGACGGTGAGTCCAGGCCGCCACAAGAGCTGCCGCCTCTCCATCCCCACAGAGACTCAAGGCCTGGTATGGGCCGGCCCAAGGAGACTCCCTGGTGTGAACTGGGCCAAGGTTTGGTAGCTTGCAACTTTGCTCCTTTCTAAAATAATGGCACAGCGAGGTATGTTTGAGTCCTTGGTCTAGAGATGAACATTGGCAGTCGTGTTTTCAATAGTCCAAAATGTACCTGTTTGGTGTCCATGAAGAAAGTGAGGTGCTTCCCTAGGGCCCTAGGGGCCTAGATTGAATATCCAAGTTCAGTGGTAAGTTGTTGGACTTGTTTGGACTTGAGCCAAGGGCATCTTAGCATGGTCACCCAGTATCCTCCCGAAGGCTTAAAGGACATCAGTTCACAGCAGGTTCGGGACAGCTGCGCAAGGAACTGGGTTTGCCCCTGAAAAGGACGAATGGCCTCAGCAAGGGTTCCTTTCAATGGATGTTGGGCGTTCAGATGGAGGTCTCAGACCTGACGATCACAAGACAGTCCCAACTTCCAACCACAAATGGGCGTCGCAAAAGCCGGGCTTTTGCTGCTTTAGCAGGGGTGTTGTGGGTGCATGTCTATGCCCGGTGTTGCCAATCGTGTCGCC
This sequence comes from Effrenium voratum, assembly GCA_963377175.1. NCBI lineage: Eukaryota > Dinophyceae > Suessiales > Symbiodiniaceae > Effrenium > Effrenium voratum. The sequence goes on from CAUJNA010003420.1 coordinate 133,114, forward strand.
CAGGGCTTCCAATGTGACTATGAACTTCAAGAGTTGGAACCACCTCAAAAGTGGTGGACATGCATCCCACCTCATTCTGATGTCCTCCAAAGGGGAAGGGCATGGTTCGCCCTAACAAGGTCAGGTTCGGCGAGAAGTGCTACCAATCCCTGCGAGCTCCAACAGAACACCCCGAAACATCAACATTGTGTAACAACAGGACCGGGCCATCCAAAGATCTGGTGAATTATAACGACCTCACACGACCTCACCCCAAATGGTGGTTTATGTGGGGAATAGCCCCCCAACCGCCTTATTTCAGGTTCGTGAAATATTATAATGCACCCAGTAAAGATTCTCAGACAGGTTGCTTCCTTTCCCTTCTTTGAGGGGTTTCCCTGTGAATCCACCGCGGCCCTTGGGAATTGAAGGGCTGTGCCATGACCGCGTGAAGTACCGCCATCGTGCAGAATGGTGGCTATAATTTGTTTGGAAAGATGAATCAAGCTGCCCCTCCGTTCTCATCAGTCCGACTTGCTCGGTTTCTTTGGGTGTGCCCTTGTGGACACAGGGGCGATTCCTTGATTCTACAAAGGGGAGCCGATGGCGACCCACGGTCACAACTGCCAGTGAGCAGGGATCCAAGCTTTTGTTTTTCCATTTCTTGGTGGTTCCCAGCCATCCCCTTAGGTTTTCAGTGGGGATTCGGATTTCCATTTATCCCACTAAAAGTTAAACTTCTAGCAGGGGATCTGAGGACTGCCCACAATTTTCTTGGCCTTCAAAACCATCCAACACATGGTACCCTCGAAAAACTCGGCACCTCCCCCCACTTGTTTGATGTTAAGGAACCCCAGCTGCGCCAAACGCAGGCGCCCAAAGCCGCCCTTCCAAATGCGCCGGCCACTTCCCCGCTGGCAACTCAGTTGCCTGTGGACTTAAACTGGTTGAATGCTGCTGGGCGGATCTTCATTTGAAGAGGCAAATTTTGATTCACCCCACCAGCGCACTAATGGGCAAATTGAGATTTGCCTTTGGGTTGGATCTTTATTCATTTGGGCAATTTGCGAATTCCCCTCTGCAAGGAGAGGTAGGTATCTCCGGGATGCTGGCCGAGGCAAAGAGGCAATCAGGCATGCGAACCTGCTAGCTTTTGGGTCAGCGGCAACACGACTTGGGAGTTTGCGGACCGTTGCATTGCCAGACTCAACTAATCTGTTTGCCCTTTTGCCCTGCAGGTGTTTTCTCATGTTCCTATTGAACCAGTTAAGAGTTGGCTTTTGCTTTGGCAGAGGGTCAATGTCTGACCAAGTTGAGGCGTATGGCGTATGCCTGGTATGAAGGCTACATGGTTGGGGTTGTTCGAGTTGAGGCGGTGCCTCGGCTATGGCCCATAGGCTCATAGGTGGCGTATGTTTTTTTTTTTGCACCCACGAAATGGTGGTGTTTTCCTTCAGTGACCCTACGATCTTGATGGGCCATGGGTCCCTTTCAAACATTTTCACTGGGTCAAAGTGGTCGATTTCAATGAGAGGCCTGGCCATTTCGGCTCCATTCTTCCCCTCGAAAGCTATCACAGCGCCCAGGCTCGCCGGCCTGCGTGCCTGGGCTGCAAAGTTTTGGAGCCGAAACCGCCCGAAACCGAGTCCAAAAGGACCATTTCAGTGGGTTCTACTCGGGGCTTCGGTCTCGCTTGCGAATGTGAGTGGGTGGTTCCATGTTCTACTACCCGGCTTGTTTTTACCGGCCTCTGAAAAGCTTTATGACTTGGTAGGGCACCACCAAGATTGGTGTTCCCTTTGGTTTTTCCCGTTGAAGCTAAACCAGAAAAGGGAATCAACTCCAAATAGAAAACACCTTGACATGTTTCAGGGTTCAAGGGGTCAAGGGGTTTCTCCATGGGGGAGCGGTTCTGCATGGGGGTTCTCCATGAATGGGGATGTTGTTTCAAACAGGTCCTTTTCACATGCCTGACCTATGTTTGCGGAGCTTCCTTCTGTATCGAATTGTTCAAGGGAGCCGTTCAAAAGGCGTGCATTTGGAAGGCGCTTGAAGATTCATCCTCCAAATAGGGGACCTCCTGCTTCTTCCCTCAAAGTAACGTCAGCAACCAGAGTTTTGTCCCCACTTCTCAGATGAAATATAAGACAACTGACGCGTTTGGCCATGAAGGTTGATTAAAGTGTTTGGTGGACATACATCCCCACCTATCTGATGTCCACCAAAGCGAAGGGCCCCAATCAAAATTTGGACTGGTGCGTCATGTAACAAGCCCCCCCCCTTTCACCTTGTTGTTGTCCGAGAACCCAAGGGCCACCGAAGCGATTCTGCGGGGCCCTCGAGTTTCAGGGCTGTCCGGCGGAACTTTGCGCAGGCGATCCTGCAGAGGTCTTCACCGAAGAGCTGCCGGAGCCCGAAAAACGAGCTGTGCCATCTGCCCAGACCATTCGGTTGCCTCCTTTGTCTCAGTTGGTTTTCCACATTGGTCGCCTCCTTTGTCTCAGTTGGTTTTCCACTTTGGTCCATGTTTTGTTAACTTACAACGTTCACCTTGGATGTTCAGGTCCCTTGAGCAAGTGAGCTATTCAACTTGTTTGTTGAAGGGTTTCACTTTAAAGTCAACTGACAGACAAAAGCAAACAGTATGGACCTCTTCAATACCAGGTTCCCCCTTTGAAGTCAACCAAAAGAAAGAGTGACCCTTTGTTGTTTCCCATAGCCAAGTGGGTCTGCAATTGTCGGGCCCGCAAAGAGAAATTGGACGGCCTAGTCGCTTTTAGACCCTATCGGAATTGGGGACGATATTTGGAGGGCCCTCGAACTCCACTTCCTATAACATTTGGGATTTGTGGTTGATCAATCTCATATGTTTTCGTCAATCCCAATTGGCTCACAGTGAGCTTTTTTTACCACCCGATTCAAGCGATTTATCTATAGAGGGCTCAGCCAGGTGAGACCCCCGAAACCCTGGAGGGGGGGTGTCCAATGCAGGGGTCTGGGTCTTCCATCCTGTTCGGTGCGCACACATGCGTGCGAACCCCACGCAGCCGAGGCATCAACAGCATGCTTCCCAAATGTTTTGATGAAGGTGAACCCATTCAGTAGTCAACCATCTGCCAAGTCTGCATCAAGAACTTCCTGCACACTTGCACTGAGAAACCGCACAAACTGGCCTCGAAGCCCAATGAATTCCTTGTGTACTGCACAGGCACCCATGCAGTGTCATCTGGGGATACAAGAAAATGCTCAGACCCAGCCCCGGGAGCGTTTGGGAAGGGAGTTTGTCTCTAAAATAGAAAGTGATCATGACATAGCGGCGCTCGACCCCCAGCCGAGGAAGCGGTGGAATATGCAGAACATGCACGTCGCGCAGAACGTGCAAGCGGACTGCACATGCCGTTTTTGGGGTATGGGCAACTTTCTGTACTGAGTGCACCTGGTACAGCGAGCTCACTGGTTCGATCTTTGGAATTCTAGTTGGTGAAGACCCGCGAGCAAACGCATCAGGGACCTTGGGGTTTGGGGCTTGGGGGATTTGTTCTGTGGTTTGGTGAATTCTTGTTGAAATCGATTGTCAGGGAGTCCTTACTTGTCCAGCAAGTGTTTGATCAGTCCAACTGTTTTGTCCTTTTTGATCGGCTGGAACCGACGCACAAAAGTTTTGTTCATATCTACTGCCCCCCAAAGATTGGAGCCAGTGGTACTACGTAGGCATTGCTCGCATGGAGCACGAGCGGGCCATGTTGCCTTCAACATAGGGATCTCATCGAGCATTGGGGGCCCGCACACACCATTTCACATATGCCAGGTCAAAGACCTGCTTTATTGGTAGGTATGGATATTGTTACTAATACATAATATGCTGTTCCGGCCAAAATCCAAAGAAGACATCTTTCTTTTACGTTTGATTCACCCAATACTAAGCCACTACCAACTCCTGACAGCCCTTGTTAGGGGGTACTTTCAGCAAGTCCCTTATGTTAACTGCAAACACAAACTGTGAATTGTAATGTTCATTTGCCTTTTAAATTTAAGTTTGTATTCGCAAACAAGTGCCTTGAGCAATTTCACGCCTTACTCGTGCGAGTTTGACGATGTTGAAGGGACCATGACCATGGCCTGATGTAAGGAATTCTGATATTGGCGCACATGTTGGTAGGACCAAATGTAGATTGATTGTTGGGCACTGCCCTCATCAACATGCTTATTTGCCCACTTCTTTGTAGAACTTTTCATGCTAAACTACTCTTCCGTGTCAAGTGTTGGCCACATTTGACCTGAACCCAATTTGAGCGACGGTGGTGAGCGCCCCAGGAATATCAGACCATGCTGGACACAGCGAGTGCCGCGTGTGCTTCTTTCCCTCATCGAAATTACTTGTCAGGGGACTAGGGGATCTAACAAGCATAATTTTGCCTTCATCACATCACAATGGGTTTCCTGGTGTATCATCCTAGAGCTTGAGAATCAACATGTTGGGAGCCGTTGAACAATCACACAAACCGACCATCCCTGTGATGAGGTGAACTTCAGTACCACCCCCTTCAGTCCAATGCAGGGCCTGGAAGACCACACCAAGCAACATCCGCCCCCCCACCCCCTTACATGGGGCGGTTCGCGCAGGACAGGGAAGAATCCAGACCCTGGAACGGATCGTCCAGGATGACCTGGACAATCCACATGTCGAAGAACTGACTGATTCAGCGCGTCCACTCTGGGCTCAGAATTTCGTCCTCTTTGAGTGGTCATCGAAGTCAGAAATTGGGGTCGTGCCCCTTCTATCTACCAAGCGGGGTGTGAAACTGTGGCAGGCTTATCAAGTTGATAGTTGCCTTCCCATTGGAACAGAGCTACCCCGAGAATGGCTGTTATTCAGAGTCAGGGTTGCTTTTGACCGGAACCCTGGAGCTTGTGCTCGCCTTTTTGCCATCAGTTCGGTGGATCCCTAAATTTTGGCTATGAATTTCAATAGCTTTTGCCACCTCAACAGTGGTAGGTGGGCATGAGCTTTCGCCTAAATGATGTCCATCATAGCGTCCCGAATTAAAGTTTATACCCGTACGTGGCTGTGCCTCAAAATAGCGTTGCCATTTTGTTGGATGGCGAAAGAGAAATGAACACGGATTCACTGCCAGTTGCCGAGCTGCTTTTGGCCATCTTGGCTAGACACGACGAAAGAGCTCGGTGTGTTCCGAGCAGCCTGCTTCAGACTTCGGTGCCCGGCTTCGACGGATGTAACCGGTTCGCTTCTTAGGGGTCAAAGAGGACTCCTCCCTTTTGACTATAAGGAAGCACTACCCAAGGAGTCCAAGGGTGGAGTTACGGTGAAAAGGACTCCATCCTCGCGGGGCACAAACAATCAGAATGATCTCTATATCAAGGGATTCATACCGTGTGCCACACGTGTGGAGTTTTCATGTCGGCAAATATGAACACGTGACAAGGCTTCCATGGGTGGACCGACTAGGGCGCTATTTGGCCAAGCAACCACTTGTTAATCATGATACCCTGGAATGCGTATTGGGGGTTTCAATTGTGTTGAGACATCTCCGTTGCTATGAGACACCTCTGTAGAATCAAAAGTGTTTGGTTGGAGCTACGGCCAGGCGAGAAGGGGTTTCAGGAAGGGGTTTCGAGGCGCTTTGATCCGTTCAACTTGGAAGTGACCGTCCCTCCCCCCCACAAAAACGAGCAATGGGTGTTACTTGTTGCAGGGGGCAAACACGGCTCGGAGATGAACAGTTTTTTTTTGACCTGTTGCAGACCTGCTAGATCCACTACCCAGACAACAACCATGCAACAACTAGCATCTCTTGTCTTGTTTACCTACTATAGAGGCTTGCCCGGATCATCTTGACACTCAAAAGCTTGCACTTGGATGAAAGTAGATGGCACAATTCCCTGTTGGTGAAGTCGTTCCTTTACCCACCTCTACCAGGAAAAGCCGTCTACTTTCTCCCTGATCCGGTGGTGGAACAACCGAGTGGCAACTCATCGCTGCGAATCGGCCAGCGAGTTGCCCGACCCGCGAATTCATGCGAATCCGGAAAATGGGGCGCTGAGTTGATTTAAAGGAAACCGAAGAACCTGGAAGTGCTATTCATGTTCCGGAGATTGAAGCCATTCCACGGGCGGCTTCATGTTAATGTGCGGGGTTCTTGCACTTTTGGAGCAGTTGCCAATCTCCCAGAAATGCCAAGTCCTTTCGGCAAGTGAGAGGACAGGAACGGATTTGACCAAGAACGGTGCCGTGTGGTTTGGGTTTGCTTCATTCCCCTTGTGCTACAAGTCGTGGTGTACGAGTCAGTTGGCAGGTCTTTTAATAGTTATGCGCTTCTGATTCTGTTCATGTGTGCGCTGCAACATACGAAGGCTTGAAAGATGAACATTGTGTCCAAACAAATATGATGTGCATCTTTAAAGTTCGACATCCTACTTGCCTACCCCCCAAGGGATATACAGGGATTGTTCCGAAAATATGTGGCTTCAATCGGAGTATGCAGGCGCCATGGTCGCCCATACACACAAAACACCATCCTTTTGTATGGCTTATAGATGAGGTGGGTGGGGTATGTTTTATTTGGGTATGTAAGTAAGGCCGGCGCGACAGCAAAGAATTTGCTGTCCCTGTTCGGACGCAAAAAGGGATGCAGTCCAGGGGCAGTCCAACCCCCATTTAGCGAAGTCCATCCGCTAAATCCATGTTTCCTCAGTAAAACCTACCGTTCGGGTCACTAAGCAAACTGGGTGTCAACAATTCTGGAATGGAACAGAACCTCTTCGAAGCACCTGCTGTGCAATCTCCATTGTTGCAACAGGAGAGTCTTATAGCGTCATTTCACGCCGCCTTTGATGGGTGTGAGGGCCACCGTTTTGCTTGCACCCTGTGACGCTCATTGGACTGACACGCAGTGTGAGCCGTCGAATCATTCGATTGATCGGGGAAAAAAACATGGCCGTCACAGGAATATCCTTGAGTGTCACGAATTGGGTGATCTGTCTGGGTATGACGCTGAAACATCGGGGTCCTTCTGCAGTTTGGTTTTGGTTTAAAACGAACCGGCCAAAACCCCGCGGTTTGTTTGGGTAAGTAAGCTGCTTGTAAGTAAACATGGTTGTAGTCCACGTACTGTGGCTGTCAGTCTCCTTCTAATTGGGTTATAAGCAAGGTTTGTAGCTAACTCCGAGATGACTCCGAGACCGTCTAAGTAGGATCGTGAAAGATGAGCGCATCTGCAAGTTGCACGCAGCTCGGCCCAGTGGCGAGCAATGCCTAAGCACGGTGGCAACCACCACAGGCTGACAGACAGCATCTTTGTTGTGGGGTATAGGCCACAAAGCGTTGAACTCGCTCGGGCCAGTCAACTCAGGTCAGTGCAGCAGATTTCCCTGTCCTGGCTGACACATCCTGGCATTCATGCTTTTTCTCAAGATTGTTATTCTACTTCCCGGTGGACCTGAACTGTCAATCTTTGATATTAATATTTCCTGAAAGGCGGTCAACCAAGTGTCAACATGTTTCCAGATACTTCCTGGGGTTGTTTCAATGGAACACCAATGGGACACCAAAATGGGACACCAAAAAAGGGACACCAAAAATGGGACACCAAAAATGGGACACCAAATTCTAATGGGACAGTTTCGATTCCAAACGTCGACATCGGCATGCGGTAACGCTCAACGACCCCGGCTCTCGAATGGAAACCTCCAGGCGCCCGGGGTTCAGACGTCCGTGGATTCGAAGCCCAGACCTGGTCCCAGTGCTTGGGACAGTCCAAAACCTACATGGTCCCTACATGGTATGAAGCCCAAGTGGTTGGTGGACAGAAATGCCAGCTCCATGGTGCCGACTCACCTTTTTGTAATTGTTAAGATAAGACGTACAGTGTAGTCTCCACTGGGCAATAATCAGGTAACCCCTAATTGGTGGTTTGGATTGGTTTTGGAGATGTGAACCCTTGTTTCTTGCAGAGGATAAATGGGAAACCACCCAGAACACCTAACCAACAATCAAAGTCACCAAGAGGGAAGCTGAAAAGACACACCCACCCACACCAAAATTGTGGTTTTCCTTCTGCGGTTTTCTTCAACCACACCAAAAACGTCTGTCCCTCAAAAACGGGGACATATTTCAACCCATGCGCCCTCAAGTACCTTGGTAAGGCTCTGAAACAAGCGGGGTGGGGATGTACCAAACATTTGAGTGTGTCTCAAAATGGGTGCGTCCTTTTTTGAGGGTGCCCCTTTTTGGTGGTTTGAAGGGAAGCCAAGAGGAAGACCACCAGTTTGGGGGAGACCAACAAGTTGTTGGTTTCCTTGCTTTCCTCTTGAACACATGCACAAAAAAGTGTGCCATCGGAAACAGGCACAGCTTTCTCGAAGTACTTTTGCCAGCATTCATGTGATGGGTTTATCGCCTTCACACGGGGCGCCAACTTTTCACTCGCCAATTTGAGGCGTTTGTTCAATGCTTGTCTTCCAATGAATATCTAAGAAACCACCTGCATTGCTCCTTTGGACGTTGCTACAAGATCCAAATACAAGCTGGGGCAGAACGTTGGTTAGATACGTCAAGGTCAATGATGATTGCTTCTCACCGACAAAGGTGGAACGCTTTGCAGGGGGTTAGCAATGCTTCGCAGAGGCTTAGTCAATGTGTCTGTGTATTGTTTTCAAGGGCACCCTAAAAGTTTGTGTTTTTTGTGTGTGTTTTTTTGGAGGGGAGGGGAAGTCAAAGGGACACCAACCGCTTTTCGGGGTCCGCCCTATTCTCTGGCATGTTGGCCGGGTTCGCGGAAACTGCGCGAGGCGCCGCAAGGAGGGCGCCGGCGGCCCGCGGCCCAAGAGGCGGGAAGTTTTGGCACACAGCGCAAGGTGCGGTCCAGCGTCCAGCTGGTTTGAGTTATGCTGGCTGGTCTGTCGTTCCCAGGCCCATTGGTTCAGCTTGTTTTGAGTTATGCTTGCTGTTGGTTTGTTGTTGTTGGTCTGTTTGTGTGTTGTTGCTTGCGCTTTTTCCAGCTTGTTTGTTGTCTTGGGTTTGTAACCTGTCGGTCCGTTGTTGCTTGTGTGCTGTAGTTTGTTGGTGGTGTGTTGGTGTTGGTGCATGGTGGTTATTTGAGTGTTTACTTGTTTGATTGTTGGTTTGTGTGTTTGCTTGGTATGGTTGGGTGTGGATTTGGATTTGGCTCAACTGGCTGGCTGTCTTGCTTGCTTGCTTGGTCGCTGGCTCTTGTTGTTGTGGTTGGGTCAGCTTGCCTATTATGTTTCGCAGACAAAACATGATTTAAGATATAGCTTATACAGCAATACAGCCAAAGGTTATGCAGCCAGGGTTAATACACGGAGGTACCAAACAATACCTAGTTTCCTTTCACTGTGTTACTCCGACTCAAGGGGAAATTGGTTAAAGGTCTCCGCTGGGGAGGGATGAACATCAACCATTTACAAAGTCGCTCAGCGCTTGTTTTTTTTTTGTTTTTCCCCAGGGTGGACATTTTCCTTGCTCGCAACACACAACGCAGGACAGTCGCCGGCGCTACCTTTGACATACCTTGGGTTTCCAACAACTGTCTGGAAACACTGCGGTCGGTTCCAAAAATAGAGGATCCCTCAGAACATTTGATGTTCTTTTGGGGGGTTTCGCTAAGAATGGTATCTTTTGGGGCTTCCTTGACTTCCTTGAAATGCCCCCAAAGGGGTCCACCTCTTTGCAGACTATCTCCTTGTGTCTCCTAGCATGTCAAGCGCCACCTCGCGATGTTTTTGCGAGGCGCAAGAAGGTGGGGTAGCCGAGCTCGTGCCGCTCAGGCGTTGAACCCAGCCTCCCTCCAATTGGTGGTTTGGATTGGTGGCTTGGGGTTTGAACCCCTGGTGTAGAAGGTACATGGGAAACCCTCCGTAACCACCAAACCACCAATCCAAAGCACCAATTAGAGGGAAGCTGAAAAGGCTTCATTTCCCGAATTTCCAGATCATCTTGGACCCGGAGACGAGGTTTGCTTTAGGTTGGGGGAACACTCCTAGTTCTTGGCTGGAGAGTCCCAGCCGACAGTTGATTGACCATAGAAATTGCCAAAGGTCCCTGGGTTCCACTACTATAGGGGGCAAGATGATTGACAGTTTGCCCACAGAATCATCACTCAATTGGTTTACGTACCCCGCAATCACATCCCAAGGATTCAGGTCCTTACCCTGGACCCTCAAACTACTGGGATTCGGGGGGTTCATGGGGCACATACCCGGGGCAGCATGGTGGTTTGCAGGTAGTGGAAACCTTTCTGGGTGCGCTTCAAAACGCATTTGGACTAACGAGAGCGCGAGGTCAGCCAGAAGGTCCCTGGAAAGAATGTCCGGACTTCCAGTCAGGAAATTATAGTTTGCTCCGATAGGTTTGTTTTTAGGTTTCGAGGATCACTCAATCCGGACTAGAACCTTTTTTGTTTGGTTGGGGGCCAAAGCTGAGTTCCTCGGTTTTCAGAGAAGTTATGCCTGGCAAATTGAATCGGAAACTCACGCAGGCATTTAGTTTGTCACCAGACTTTGATCAGTGTGCAAAGGAATCGTTTTTTGTTTTTTGTTTTTGCGGGAGCGAGCGAATTCTTATAAGAGAGTGTCATGCTTTTGTCATGAGGACCTCCTTGTAAAATTTGCCGCAAATCGCCCTTGCATGCCCTTTGCCTCCTACCGCACCCTGCGCCCAGGCGCGGAAAGAGGCGCGAGACCGGAGATGCACGGAAACTTTTCAGTCGGTCGACCGAAAGAAGAAAAGGCAGTGGCATCCAGTAAAGCCAGTGGATGCCGAACTTTCTTCCCTTCTATTTCGGGTGCTTCAGTTCAAAGATCACTTGGATCAATCCTACCTGAGTTTCGCTTGGGCGGGGTAATGTTTCAAGGGGACACACAAGGAACCAAGTCTTTTCATATGGGCGTCTCTGAATCAGACGTTGAACGGCCAGGTGTCCCTCTCAATCCCCTGGTTAGCCACCGCAAAAGAAGCCTTTCAAACGACAACCATTTGCTTCGGGCGGGGATCCTTTCAAGATGAGAAAAAGAGCCCAAGCGAGCAAGTCGATTTGCTCGCCATGCCAAAGGTTGACACTCCTAAGACCTGAGTCGTTCAGTGGCTCGCTGCAAATCCCAATAGTTAACCCCAAAAAGGGTTCCCTTACCCCCCCGCGTTAGTAGCCCCAAGACCCCAGGAAGGAGCATAGCAGTATTGGTAGCCTTGCTGCACGTGCTTGGAACGTACAATCTGGATACAGGGGCGCTTTGTGGGAGTTATCGACTTCAGGAACTATGGGGCCAAGCCTTGCTCACGGCAGCGATTCTTTTGGGGGTGAGGGGTCAGTACGGTTGGAGGCTTGCTGTGGGAGGCGGGGCCAACAAGAGTTCAAGGATCTCCTTTGAACCAATTGTTTGTTCGCCAAGTGTGGTCAGGACTCAAACATCTTTGTTTATGGGCAGGAAGCTGCCATTTTGTTTGGGGCAAACGCTGAGGCAAGGTCAACGGCTAAACCAGAGGTGCCACTGAGGGAGTTCTCGGATCCAGGAGGATGCTTTGCTGGCGTTGGCGCTGGCCCCAGAAGCGTCGGCCACAATCAATCACCTTGGTAAATGAAGACTCAGATACATGAGCAGACTTAAACCAAAGATGGTTGTCCTTTAAAGGTAAGTTGTTCCTTTAGATTCTCGGGAAAACGCAGCACCTGAGGGGAAATTACCCACCAGATAAGAGTGGCTGGATCCAACAATATTTGTTTGGGAATTTGAACCTAGCAGAACTGGTATGTGTCAAAATATGTCGCCTCTGAACTTGGCGTGCATTTGACATCAGATGCTATGGTGCCCGTTGACTGGGCAAAGCAAAAATCAGATAAAAGCAGTCCCAACCAGAAATGGGTGCATTAAGAAGACGTGTTTGATTCTTCCCCATATTATTCTGCGTGGACGATGCCTTCAATAGGGATATTGTTTCAAACCAATAGGGACAGAATCAAACATAGAATAATGACTTTGGGCAACCGCTGAGGTGGGAGATAGCAGTCAAACACAAATGGCTGAACATAGTTGCTTGTTTCAGCCACCAACCAGCAACAAGTCAGCACGTTTGGCGTTTTGGGAAAGAGTTGGGGAAGGGTTTGAAGGAACGTGGGGGGGGGGTAGCAGTGGGCTGGCAGATCAGACCTCGGCCGCAGTGCTCGCTGCGGCAATACCCATCATGGCCCACTTGTGCCAAGGCATCAAAGAAGTCGTGAGAAACTTGGCACGGGTGATTCTGCAATGGAAGGGGGACGGATCGTGGTATCCCCTAGTGTCTTGCGCCCAGTCATGGAGTTGTCCAATTTCAATCCCATGAATTTAGATAGAAAACCCACAAATCCCCACCTAAATGGTGTCCAAACGGGCCCTATTAAAACTCATACAAGTGTCTTACTTTGCATTTTGCTCAGCGGCTGCCTGTTGCATCCCAGTTTTGTTCCAGCTGGAACGGCCACTGAACATGCCATCAAGCGTCCCCTTCTTTCAGGGTCCCTATATTTCCCTTTTAGGTGGTTTAAGCAGGTCAGAGCCCTCCTGCGACCCCCTTAAAGGTTCCTTTCAGCCATAAGGACAGGACTGGACCATTGGATCACTGGTCCCAACGGAGAAACATAGTGAAGAACCATAAGCTTCCATTTGAACACTCACACTCCCCTTTTTCCGTTTTGTTTTTCGTGTGTGTTTGATGTTTTTGTTCTGGGGGCGGGGCGGGGAAGAATTTGTTCTGAATTTGTTGGCACCGAGGCGGTGAAGACCGAGGAAGCGGAGTTCTCCAGGCCGTTGAACCCCGAGCGAATGGTTTGCAACTCCGTTTTCCGGTGAGTCAGTGGAGGCGTTTTGTTTCACCGGAAAAAAAAGACGAGTGCCCCCTTTCTTTCCCAGGGTGGGATCGCAAGGGGTTTCTCCCCACTTCTGTGATACTTTTGGGAATCCGTTTTATGAACAAAATAGTTTTTGGGGTTAGGCCCTTTTTGTTGTATCACAGAAGTGGATTCCATTCCCCACAGCCCTGTTCTTTCCCCAGAATCCGGTCTGGAATGGGAAGCCAACCGGACCGGCCGGACCACTCGGCCAGGTCCTCTGAATCCTCGGAGCCGGAAGAGGCAGCGAGCTTGCGGGTCGGCAACTCAGGAAACAGGGGTGTGGGCATTCTCCAAATGTGTTTCTTTTTTATGTTTTTTAATGTTTAGTAAAAACTAGTTTGTTTTTGTTTTTCTCGAGGAATGCCAACATGGTTGTTTTCCTCTTGGATTCCCTTTAAAACCACAAGAAAGGGATGCCCTCAACGAAAGACATGAAAATAGGGAGTGAGAAAGCGATGTGTTTCCTTTTGGTTCCCTTCAAGACCATCCAAAATGGGGGGTTCCTATTTTTGAGCAATCCCCTCTAGCAACAGCTCCCATTTTAGAGCAATTTGTTCACTGTTGCTGACTTTTGCGGAGAACCCGCCCCTGAGAATGCACGAGGTTGATTACTCCGGGCTAGATAAGATATACATATATATATATACATACATATATATATACACATTGAAATTCAATACCTGTGGCTTCCCGGCGTGTACAATTTGTGTTATTGGGAACCAACTTCGGATTCCACACATTGTTGCAGACTTGTTGCTCTCTTGTCACTCCCCGAATGAATTGGAGACCCAAAAGACAGCGCTTGCACGGGGATCTATGTCCACCAGAAGGTTTCCCAGAAAGCACCAAAGAATCGTGCAGTCAGCCAACTTGTTGTGCCAACCAACTCTAGTGGGCTTTCTAGTCATTGTCTCTTGCACGTGACACTGGGAAGGTCCGTGTCAAGACCATCGGTCTTCTGTGGGGTCTCCCAACCCCCGAAGGCCCATCCCAAATTTCATGCAGCTTGGGTGATGCGTAGAAAGGTCATGTTCACCCCATATGAATCAACCGGTGTTTCTGGGTTTCGTGGGGGAATCATCACATTCTTGAGGGGAACATCCCCTATTCATAAGCAGGGTTGCTTCATATGGGATCAACAGTACCCATAGGTTCTGCCTCTTCCTTGCTATTTGGATCCGCAAATTGAAGTCACCTGTTCTTTTCAAGAATGGCAACCGGGGTGACGGTATCACTTGTAAGGAAATTGTTTGCTTAGCACATCGCTTGAATGCAGGTTTTATTTTACCAGATAAGAGCATTAACTCCTTCGTGGGCTTGGGCTGCGGTTTGTTTGAGGTGACAGCTTGCCCCGATCTTCAGAGTCCAGAAATTGGACCTGCAACTCAATCACAAGCACTGCACAGGCTCGAGTCCTCAACTAAGTTCTCGCAAGTTCTTCAACCAAATCAGTTGCCAGCCAATCCAAATCAAGTATCATCATAGCAATCTCACCTAGCGGGCAGAACGAGCTTCCCATGATGAAGTGTCCCTCTAAGGATTCCCGAATATGGTAATTCGTGGATGACCATGCTGTAGGCCATCATGGCTTCCTTTATGGGAGTCTCGTGCATCGCTTATTTTGTTCTAAACAAAACTCAATTATGATAGACGTCCGTGACCGGCCCTACCATCCTCAAACCAAGGGATGTGTTGGCCATGGCCACCAAAAACCCTCGGCGGGCCAGGAGCAACGCCTGGAGGCCAGCAAGGAGGGGATTTGAAAAGAACATGGTTCTCAGCGGTTGGAAGTCGGAGCCCCAAGAAGCCCTCCGTTCTCTCGCCAACATCTCTTGATCAAAAGGTCCCACTGGGATGCCCATTGGTAAAACCATTCAGTGGGATGATATTTGATCTCTGGAAGAACATGATCCCTGGTTGAAATATCATCAGTTGGTTGAACATGGTTGAAACAGATGATACTTCAACCACTCAGCGGGGAGTTGGTAACGAGGGCCTTTGAATTGAACTTCTGCCCAAAATGCAATCTCTTTCGAATCCTGTTCTCCCACCAAGTCAAACGGGCCTTTGTGAAAGACGGGTGGGGCGCACTTCGCCCAAATCAACCGAGAGACCAGGAACCAAAGGAGTGGCTCGTTTTTTTTTAGCAAGCCATGGGATCTCCAAGTGGTTCCGGAGGCAACGAGCACCGTGGGATGTAAATGGAACGGGAGCCTTTCAACAAGCCCAGATGCTAGCCCTATCCAGAAAATTGTAACCATCAGAATAGGGGCGCCCACCGCAATTCCGGACCTTCCAGAACCTTCCAGAACCTTCCAGAACCTTCCAGAACCTTCCAGAACCTTCCAGAACCCTCCGGAACCCTCCGGAACCCTCCGGAACCCTCTATCAATAGCGGTTGATTCCTCCGGGGTCCACATTTCTTGGTTGAGTTTTCTTATGTTTGGGCCTTGATTTTGGGAGGAGACTCATGAACCCCAGGGATTCCCTCTGGATTTTCGGGTAGATGAACCATAAAGCAACAAGTACAGGTCCCCGGGTAGTACCCTTTCTCACCCCTTTTTTGGGGGAGGGTTCCCCTACTAAAATAGACTACAAAAGAAAAAAAGTGTACCCTTATTTAACCTGTCTACTGGAGGACCTAGAGTATCTTTGTTTGTGTGGCGCAGTGGGCCAAGCAGCTGTCAGGTGGAGCCGGGACACTATGTTCGGCTCCTCCAGCGCCCGGAGGATGCCGTGTGCCCTGTTGGGCGCCCCAAGCGCTGCGGGGTCTGGCTTCGTTTCACCAGGGTCCCCAGTCATTGCCAGATTTGGCTATGAATTTTAATGGAGAGGACATGAATCCCCACCTAAATGATGTGCACCAAATGGATCCCTAATTAAAGTTCTCACCCATTTGACTAATTGGGAAACTTCTCAAAATGCCTGTCCCCTTTTTGGATGGTTTCAATCAAACCCATGCACAGCCTCTTTTTGCTTAACACCCATGTTGTCCGTTGGCCCTTTTTGAGCGTCCTTGGTTTTCCGCTTGACCAGCCAAACCAGCTCGAGGCGTCAAAGTCTCGCCAAGAGAGTGTTGGCTTGAAATTAGCGGCCGCATAGTGTAGTTTTTGTTTGCGCCATCAGGTGAAATTGGCGTGCCAGAAATGGTGCAGAATCGAAACATTATTTTTGAACAGCCCTTGACTCAACTTGAACATTTGCACATTAGTCAATATTGATGACTATATGTCATGGATAGCTCTATTTTTTCCCAGTTTTTTTGTGTCCCGTTTTTTTTGTTGTTCCTTTTTTTTGAAGAATGTTGCACACGGAATGTTTCGTGATGTGTGTTGAATGTTGTCGCGGCCCTGTCTTTAAGGCACTCAAGCCTTTGTAGCCAAATGCCCAGGGCGTTCTTAGACATGCACAGATTCTGCAGAGGAAGCCTGCTTAGTTGGCAAGATTCGAAGTGTTTGTCGGGCCATTGTAGGCTTCTTGATATTGCAAACAACAAGAGTTGAGACTCTTTCTGGGCCTTCGTTGACAGACAGTGAAGGCTGCACAATAAGGATTCCACTAGGGTTAGGCAGACTGATCTTCCCCCAAACCGACCACTCGGCCTTTTGGCTCCGTTTTGATCCATGTTTAGCTCAAGGGCATTTTCACATGGGTGTTGGGGTCATAACAGTTAATTTTGTACCGCTTGTACAGGCGGTACACACTGCATAGCTTGTATAAACATCCATGCCTCCAAGGCCTATACCTGGAATTGTGAAGATTTCAATAAAAATGACCCGGGGGGATTTCGACCCCTGGAATTTCATTGTTGTGTCCATCTTCCCTTTTATGGGAGACAAGGTGAATGGAACTGGGTCCCGGACCCCCACCCCGCTTTTCGACTGGGCCTACCTGGGTCTTGTGGAGAAGTGAACAAAGGAAGGCCCCGCGTTGAAGGGCGGATTTGGCATAAGGTTGCCTTCCACTCACTCCGTAGAGGCAGAGGTCATTTCCAGTTGAAGCCACTTAGGCAATCATTGGGCTTGACGCACTTCAGGTTTTGCCTGGCTTGAGCAACTCGGAAATTGTGGTTTTAAGAGTACTCCTTGGGCGTTCAAACCTGAAGAAAACCATCCGTTTTAAGCGTTCTCCTACTTGACAGGCAAAATGTGGGACCCCCCTCCCCCCCAAAAAAAACTGTGGTTTTTCATTTGGCTTCTTTTTAAAGCCAGCCCCACCACGGGTACCTGCCAAAAATAGACAGGCCCATCTTGACCGGCGCAGGTAGCCTGTGCCACCTCCGCGTCTCGTCCGCCGAGGCCACGCGCGCGGAGGCGGAGCGCCGCGTGCGCGCAGAGCTTCAAGCACGGCTCAAGGTGCCGGCTCAGAGAGCCGAAGCGGTGGATTTGAGATTGTTTCGCTGGGCGGGGGAATGAGAAGACGTTTTTAGGATGGTGACATGGGACATGGGAAGGGGATTGAGAACATGCTTTTAGCATTGAGAACATGTTTTTTTTGTTTGATTCCCTTGAACGATGGGGACATCATAACTTGATTCAGCACGGAAGCAAATTAACCCAATCCGTGGGGCCTATTTCCAGTTGGTCCTCTTTTTGGGTGTGCTTAAGGGTGAAACCAAAGAATTACCTGTCCATTATGCAGGTTCCAGATCCTATCTTGAGACAAGCCCAAAGGGCATTGATATATTGAGAATCCCTGCTGGAATCCGCAGGTTTTAGTCTTTGGTTCCATTTACCAGGGTTCCCGAAACGGTTACCTATTTTTGACCCACAGCCAGTGGCCAACCTCAAACTACCCTAGTCGTCCTCGTGGGACTTGGCCAAATGGGGGGGGGGGGGGGGCGATTCCCGACTTCATGGGATTCCATTCGTTGACAAGTAAGCCGGGTATCAAAATCAACCCGAAGCTTGCTGGGGAAACCCATTAAAAATCTGACTCCCTCCAAAAACCCGCCTTCTTGTTGGGTTGGTATTTTTGGAAAACCAGGACACCATAGAACATACATCCTTTTTCAGTTAGAGGTTAACATCATACCCCCTCATAACTTGACAACAGTGGGCATTGAGTGTAGGGGGAAGACCCCTACAGCTCAGAGTTTTGGGTTACGACTGGATTCACCCAGGGTGAAGGTTCCCAGGGGTCTAAGCGCTGCGGCACTGGCATTCTGAAGTTATGATTTGGCAACCTTTTTTTGTGATTCTCGTGGCAAGTCCGGATGTCCCTAAGTAAAACGCAGCCACTGCGATGGACATCCCACACTGCGGTATGGCAGAAAGCCAGCGGATGATGATGAGTTCCCTTCCAGAGATCAATCGATCTGTCTATAAACCTGTGCCTGGTCCGGCTCGGTCCACTCCCCTGCAATGGGCCGGTTTCGTTTTGTTCATCCCTAGACTATGAACCGTAAACCACCGTGCAGATGAAGGGCACGGGACAAGTCCAGCCAGAAGTAGGTGCGGATCGGATATCGGCCCTGGTGATCCTGCACATTAGTTTCGGGTTTTATCAGATTTCCAACAAAACACGGAAGCTGGCAACGGGGTTTTGTACGACTACAGTCCTCTTGAAACGGCCCCGTGCCCACTTTCATGATTGTTGGAAGGGGATCAAAGTCAGGGGCCTTTGGCCATTCGAAAGGCACCCGACACTTGTCAGATGCAGGGTTCCAATTTTTGGCTTCCCCAAGAAGACTTAAATCCGTGATTCCCCTTTTGGGGTAATGAACCACCTCTGGGTTTAAGTCTGCCCTGGGGTAGTCAAAAAGTGGAACCCTGGTCAGACTGGTAGAAAGAGGGTATGACTTCAATGGCAACCCAAACGGGACCCGCTCGCCAGGAGGAAGAACCTAGTCTCGCCAAGACCGGGGCGAGTACGGAACGCAGGTTAATTCCCCGCTTTAGCTCGTCTTTACTGGCTTGAACCCCAGAGATGCCGTCAGACTTGTAGACCTTGGTGCTTGGGTTGGTGACGTATCCCACGAGTCAGGGAGCAGCCTACTGTGACTGACCCTTGATAAACCTGTCGAACTGATGGGGTCGTGTTTCCCTAAAACGGGACGGGTCCCTTCCAAAATGGGACACCCGCCCTAGCAGTTTGTCAATTCTGGATTTCCACCTTTCACCTTTCAACCATTTTGGCCAATGATTGCTTCCCCACTGCCTCTGAAAGAGCTTCAACACCCTCTTTATAGGGGGTCCCGTGTTCATCAAGTTGGAAGATAAACCCTGCAGCAGGGTTCCTTGTATATCCTCTTTAAACATTACGCACCAAAGGTAAATCCACTTGCAACTGGCCAAACAAATTGTAAGGCTTCAACTTTGTGGGTAAGGCCAATCCAGTCAGGTGCACGGGAGACCGGAATCTAACGGCAGGAACGTGTCAGCCCCTCAAAAGCCTTTACAAAGGGATGAAGTCTTTACGCCAAGAGTACAGGTTTGATAAATCTGTTTTACCTAAGTCGTAGTTGTAAGCAACTTCGACTGAACTTGAAGACATATCAACCAAAGTGGCGCCCATAGCAACGACCCCCCCGCCCCACACCTTCAATGAGACAGATTCCCGAAGGTTCCTAAGCAAGTAGGGTACAGCAAACACTACTTTGTTGGCATGTGCTTGCACTCGCATGTAGGGACTCAGCAGCACCGCTGAAGTTGGCAACCTATGCCAGTGGAACCCACTTCGCATTGGCAGCTATGCCGCCTGCACCCGAAGCGATCGCTTGTTTGCTTGTGGGACATTTTTCAGATGGCCCGCTAGGCTCACCATGCACCTGGCTTTGCAGGTCAAAGAGCCCATGCCAAGTCACCAGCCACAAATGGGTGTGAGACAAAACCCATGGTACCATTTTCGGGTAGGTGC
Source organism: Effrenium voratum (assembly GCA_963377175.1). Taxonomy (NCBI): domain Eukaryota; class Dinophyceae; order Suessiales; family Symbiodiniaceae; genus Effrenium; species Effrenium voratum. Next base: position 152,853 of record CAUJNA010003420.1, read on the forward strand.
ACCACCCATTTTAGTCGATTTTAGTGGGGATTGGGATGTTCACTGGGGGTACGGGCTTTTGACCCATGGCCAAATTACTTGGCTGCTTTTCGGATGAACCTTGAACCTTTGGGAAGTCTACCGATTTTCCGCTCAGCCACTCAAACTTTGTTGGGGGGTGGAACCAGCCACCTTACGATGTGGCACCAGCGGGGGATTCGTGCTACAGCTTAGTTCTCACGATAGAAGAAGGTTCACCCCGATTGTGGCTGGCTATTAGAGGGCTGTGCCCAACAAGTGATTCGGATCCGATTAAAGGGGGTAACCCGCCATTGATCAATCGGGGATTTACTTGGGGGCGTAATTGGGACTTTAAGCGGCCAACATGAAACTGACACGGTCCAAACAAAGGCTTCATCCTATTTCTGACAACCTCCTTTTTATCCCCCAGGAAATGTTCGAAAATATGTAATTAAGCATGCACTCAGAACACTATGTGCACACGTGGCTTCTTAGGGGGGTTTGATGGCCCAGCTTCCTTCGTGTGCCGTTAAAGTGTTAGCTTTGTTTTGCTGACTCGCAGAGTCAGGATTGCTATCATTTCACCACAGTAGCCAGGTACTAAGCTGTTTTCTTTGTGTGATCAGGGGGCGGGCTGCCCTTTCTCCCACATTATGTTGACCATCTGCAGAAACAATGAGCTTTCCTCCAGCACTTGTTGTTTGCAGCTTGAGCGAAGCCTACATGTTCAGCAGTGGCATCAGCCACTCAGACGCTCCTGATTTACTTACGGCCCTCTAATAGTCAGGTTCAAAAAACCCTAGGCAGGGTGTCCAATGGGGTCTGTGCAATTCCTGTGCCTGGCTTCGTATTCTCACCTTCCAAATCCTTGCGAGGACTCCTATGGTGGTGCCGGCTCGCATCAAGGCTGGGGCTTGTGTGTTGGGGTGCGTGACGTGTCCTGAGGCTACCCCCTTTGCTCCCCCTTGGAACCCTCCCGGTTGGTCCAAGAGGGTGTGTGTCAAATAGGGGACTCTGAAAATTGACTGGGGTGTTCCTTCAATTTCCCTTAAGAACCAACCTTACACGAGTACTTTCAAGAAACACATACCCAAACAAGATGTTTCGAGGTCAAAGGCAGCCTTGGGGTTGACTTCCTAGGGTTCCTGGCCTGTAGCCGAAACTTGGTGAAGGCGAGTTTCTGGTTTTCCGGGGATAAATGAAAGCGGTGAACAGGAAGTGAGACGCCGAATCCGGAACAAACCCTTGAATGCCTTCCCTTAGCAGCCTGAATCTTCCAAATTATGGGCATTTAACGCACAATTCGGTGAGTACCACTTTCTTACGGGTCTCAGTGAAGAAGCACGGAGTTTCCAAACTCCTAGTTTCTGAGGTACAACTGCTAGAAATTGATTGTCACTCCTGGAAATGGGTTTGCACCCGTGAAGCCCCCCAACAAAAATAAACAATATTCAATTATTCGGTACTTGCAGCCCCAATTCAGACATATTCAGAATCAAAATGGTTCACATGAATCACAATCAATTATTCAGAGTTCAGAAGTTTTCAGAATTCAAACTTATTCATATATTTTGCTCTTTTGGGTGACACATTGGCGAAATTGTAAAGCACCACACTCCAAACTCAGCGCAAAAAGCAAGCAAACGCCCCGCAAACTCCCGCAAAACCCTGGACTATACACTCGAGTACAGACATAATTGATGGGATAGTGCACAGAGTCGTATTGTTGCGGGCCCAAACATCGAGAAACGAAACAGACTGCTCCAATTGCTTCCGCCAAGAAACTCGCCTAGTTTTGAGTTTCACTCCTGCCTTTTGCAATCCACTCCTGCTTTTTTGCTTTATGCATTTGAAACACCTGAAATTCCTGGGTCTCCTTGAAGTAACCCGGAGAACAGACACACAGAGAAATAACCCGCAGACGGAGGACCCAGCAGGACATGAAGTTTTGCGCCTTTCTACGTGTTGCAACCAATCCTTTGTTCATGTTTCCCCTTTGTGGCAACCAAAGGATCTCCCCCCCAGCAACACACCACCCAGGACATGTGGCCATTGTAGTAGTGAAAGGTTGCAAAATGGGTTTCGACGACAAATTTCTGCTCCCATCAAAAACCACTCGACTGAGGCCTCCAAGCTGGAATGCGAGCGCTTGGCCCGGCAGCAGCTGCAACAGCTCCTGGAGGAGTGCGCTGCATGCCGACTCGTCCGGTGGTTCTCGGAAATGTCTGAAGGTGTGAGCTAAGGTGCCGTAAGCGTCATTCTCCATGATCTGTTGTCGTCGTGTTGAAGGGGACGGAAGTCATCGGACCCTGCATTGGAGGGGTCTGGATCTGAAAGAATCCTGGGACCTCGAAACGGCGAAATCGGTTTGAGGCCCCAAAAACGAGACGTGTCGCTATGTATTTCTCTTTGCCAACCAAAAACGCCCAGACCTCCACGCTGCTTATCGACTTATCTCACCTTTTCGGTCTTCCTTGATTGTCCCGAACCCCATCAGCGTCAAATGTTGTCCTTTTGGGGTCGGATTGATGTGGCGCCCATTTTCACTTTGGAGGGGAACGCCCCTGAAGATCCTTCTTGAATTTAAGTAGCGAGCGCACCGTTTCGGCAGACGAGCGATTCCACCCATCATGAAGGCCATTTCGGGTTTCATGGATTTCTTTCTTCAGCCTGGTGAACAATAGTTTGCGCAGATAGTTCCAACCTGTCTGATGCATCACCCCAAGGAAAGTCTCTAAGTGATCCGATATGTGATGCTGCTCTCCGAAAGGGAATCTGCCCTTTTGGAGTTGGATTACTCTTCCTTTTGTCTGCTTTAACTGGAGCCAAAGGACAACCACCTATTTTGGGTGCGGTGCGGAGGCCCTTTCACTTTTGGGCCTGCATGATAATGTGAACATAGAATGGGTTGGTTCCCCATTCTTTTCGCCCATGTTTCTCTTCAGGAACCCATTTTTGCCGGCGATGAAGCATCCCTGAACACTACGGAAATGGAGGGAACGGCTGGGCTACTAATCAGACGACCCGCCCCCCCCCACAAAAAAAAGAGAAATAAAGAAATGCATCAAATAACATCCTTAGTATGTTTTTGGGCGACACGAGCGGTCAACATTTACCGTTTTCACAACCAATCAATACAAGCGACAAGTTCAGTCACGTATGTGACTTGGAGCTGAATGTTGAAGGATCGCAAATGAATTTGGCTAGAATTGGGCCCGTGTGAATGGCTTTCAATCAGAGCATGAAGCCCGAAGTCGACCACCCAAAACTTCTTGGGGCCCAAGCTTAAGAATACTTCCGCAAGACTTTAGGCAGAGGAACCCGGGGGGGGGGACAGCTTTAATTGGTGGTTGTGGTTGGTGGAGGCAGAGGTGGTTCCAGCTCAAATCCTCATGCAATAATCAGGTAGAAACAATTCGCCCAAAGGCTCACGACAGCAGGGCTTCGAAAAAGAGGCTATTTGAGGGCGGGTTGAAGTCGGACTTGCGCTAGAAGGGTCCAAATTTGCGTTTGGGCAGTGGCATATTCTATGTTGTTGAAGGCGGATTTGCATGGCTGATGTTTTGACCTAGATCTTCTATAGGCTTTTTTTTTGTGTGCGGCCCTGAAGAAGGATGCTTTCAGCGACACACTTTGGCCCTCATTCGGGGTTTGATTGCTTTCGATCCTCCATGCTTTGCATTTTGCCTTTCAACTGGTTGGAAAATGGCAATGTTCCTAGTTAATTACTAGAAAAAGCACTGTTTCTTTGTCGAAAAGGCTCAAAGACCCAGGGGTGCAATTGCAACCCTTAAGGGCGTGCAAGCTCCTTGAGGCGGTCTCTTTCTGTTTAAGCCAGGGGGGGACAGCAATGTGTCGCATTGGGCCCGCATGCTAAACTCCAGTTTTAGGGTGCATTGCTTGGGATTCACCCGAAAATTGCGCGTGGAAGCCTTGAGGGGGGACCGTTTTTGCGTCATGCCGAGAAATCAGGGGCTCAGTGCCCTATGAACCATCCCTTCCAGTTTTCCTTGAAGGATATTTTTAGGTTCATGCCCAAAACCCCCCACCCCCCCCCTCCGCCAGCCCCCCCCCCCCTCCCTTGAACTTCCCTGCTGATCACGTTGCCTTTTTTGCCTTTGCAGGAGGAAGGAAAGTTGCTGGAAGTTGAGAGGCTCCGTGCGTTCTCACGAAGCGAATGGGACCAATGTGCTTCCAATGTATGCGTCAAACTAGGGACTTGGACCCCCAAAATGCTTGGCTCCGCTCAAAGCAGAGCCGACAAGGGTACTCTCAAAAACACAGCTATTTCAGTCCATGTTGAGTCATGGTTCAACAAAGTTCGGCTGTTGTTGCCTGGCCCATGTGGGAGAAGTCATATATGGAAACTACAGCTCAGACCGCAGGGTGCCTGAATTGTCCAAAATCAGTCGTTCAACGCTTTCATGTTGTTTGTAGGAATTGGTTCATAGTGACTGAAACCACGAGAACAGTTTGCGTGTTGACCCAGAAAGGTGCTCCATTCTACCCATATATGTCGGTGTAGTCGAAGCACACCTGCAAAACATGCAACAATGTGTCCAACTATTCTCCACCCAGGAGCACAAAGACCCATGCAGTCAAATCCTATGCCAAACTGGTCACCGCCCGCTTGCCGGAAATGCCCATGTGGCCATGCTTGTCAATACCTGCACAAATTGCCTGTGAATTTCAACAGAGAACCACCTCAGAAGTGGTTGGACCTAAACGAGCCACAATCAAAACTCAGGTAGATGAAGGTTAATGAGGAACTGTCCAGCCAGAAACAGCTGCGGCCGCCTTTGTATTCCTGACATGGTTCTGGGTCCACCGTTTTAATACCGGGGTTCGATTGTGACTCAAATGATGTGAACCAAAGGGTCCGGGACACAGAAAGATCATGCCCATGTCAGTCCATGTTTTGTCAAGGTTCAACAAAGTTTGGCTTGATTGTCAAGCAAGAAAGTGACACACATTGCGTTTCTGTTCTTGGCATTTGTTTTGCAGCTTTCAGTTGTTCGTTCGTGTTTGCGCTGCAAAGGGCAAAGTTGTGTACACGCCAAGGACTGGACAGATCAAAATTCAGACGCCAGGCCAGGGGTCTAGCGATTCGCTGCTTCGCTCCATTTCGCCAGGACCAAAGCGGAGCAGCAGAAGGCCGGATCGAGCCCATTCGCGACATTTGGGTACTGCATACATTTGACCCATTTGGACATACATTTGACCCATACATTTGTTACATACATTTGACCCGCTCCATACATTTTTTGACTCGCTCCATTTGACCCGCAAGTATTGCGTACATGGAGTGGGATTGAACAGGGTGAAGAGTGGCCCCAAAAACTCGTTTTTACCATACTGGGAGTGGTTCCTGTTTGAGATTTGGTACTGAAAGGAGCGGCACCAAGAAGGGAATCCCAAAGCAAACTAGCCGTCAATATGTAAACTGTGTCAAGACACCGTCATGTTTGTGTCGTTGAAAGGGACCACTTCCTATTTCGGTCTGATCTTGTTCCTCATGTCCCAGGTGCCCACATTGGCTGGCTTTGGAAGCACTGGACTTGGGAAAAACCAAGGAGCGGCTGCAAATCCGAGGACGCGTCCAATCAGCTGGAAGAGCAGTGATTGAAAGAACTGCAGTTTTCGACTGAAGCACCCAGTTCTTCAGAGGCACCTTTTTTTTGGTGGCCCACTATCACTGGCGACCCCCCCCCCCAAAAAAAAAAAGAAGAAAAGGGGCTCCCGACCGCAGTTCTTCAGAGGCACCAGTTTCCTTTTGGTGGCCCACTCAAAATGGTGAGCCCCCCCCAAAAGAAAGGGGCTCCCTTGTACAAGAGTCACTCGGCTAGACCTCAAGACCTCAAACGCTCTCGGAGGCCAAGGAGGAGGCCAAAGCGAAGGCAAGTGGCAAAAAAGAACCCGAAGTGATGGTTGAGGGACAGTCTTAACCACAAATGGGTGCGGAACAACCCGCCCTAATTCTTTGTATATATATGGTCTTATGGTCTTATGGTCTTGGGTGGGTTCGGAAAAACCCTCATGTGTGTAATTCTTTACGTGGTCTTGGGGTAGATCATTTTGATACCAGGCTCTGATTATCACCCATGTAAAGGCATGTGTTTGCCTCTGGCGAGCTTACCGATTCGGTGGTACGATCTCATCATGTCCTTCACCTGGCTTTCCAGTTCAGATTTAATTTCTTTGGAATTCGATTGCTCCGCGTTTGAACGCAGGTTCCAATTTGGGTGCTTCATTTACCGCTGAGTTCTTGCAGTTGACCGATTTCTGCGGGTCCTTGGGCTTGAAAACTCCTTAGCTGCTTGATGGGTCTGTGCGTGGGTACCTTTTTTGTGTGAGTTTAAGGGAAACAAAACCAACCATTGGGGTGCCCCGCTTTTTGAGACGCCCTGATGGAAAATGGGTTTGGGCACAGTGTTTCCGTCGGCTTCGAGGTGCAGCCTTGCTTTAGGGCCTTTGGGGGTTTGGTACCAATCTCTTGAAGGGCTGGGGTTTAAATAGTGAGGCCCAAGGCCCAACAATGCCACAAAATGCCAAATGGGTGTGAGTCAAACATCGGTACCTAAAATGGAGCCCTGGTAAATGGAAACATGGACTAAAACCTGCGGTCCCCTGGTGGTTTCATTTGGACCCATACCCAAATAATGACAAACAACACAAACACCGAGGCCAAATACAAGGCCCGATAAGGCCACGGGCTTCATCCGTTTGGCCGGGTCGAACATTTGGATCCATAGGCCGAAAACGATTCAGGCAAAGTGTGAGGCGGAGGTCAAGGCCAAGGAAGATGCGAAGAAGAAAGAGGCGGGCTTAGCATTGCGTGTGGGGCTGGCGCATGAAAACGGTTAAACCCAACCATTCGGCCATTCGGAGGGTAACCACAAAAGACATGGTAACACGGTTGGTTTCCTTTTCCCAGTGGATCCTTTTACCTGTATAGTAGGTAGCCAAGGGAAGCACCCTTCCAAAAACGAGAAGGCAAATTGCGAAGAAAAGGGTAACTGGGATCCACGGGGAAGAAACCCAACAATTCGGCCATTTGGAGGGTAATGACAAAAGACATCATGGTCTTCCCACGACCCTGACCCTGACCAGACTTGCGAGCGATTCCACTGGAGAGCACGTAAAGGTATTTGGGACTCCAACATTTCAGGTTTGTGAATTAGAGTATGCCCAGATGGCTGTGGGCAGTGGTGTTTTGTTGTTGTTGCCTTTTTTTGTGTGGGTGTCCATTTAGATCAGTTTGGTTGATAATTAATGAGTGATTACCAGCCATCTAATTTGTTTCCTAAGACCAAGGTCTGTGCTCCAGTACAATCCTGCTCAAAGTGCCAAAGTCAGCATGGGGATGGGAGTTGGAACTGAACCACTCTGTGATACCGAGCAGACGGGTAAATAGGAAACTCACCCGGGAACACCTCCACACCACCAATCCAAACCACGTGAGGGGAAGCTGAGCAGTGCCACAGCTTCGCCAAATGAAGCGTTTCCTTAGGATATTTTTAGTAAGTGGTATATAAGCTCCTTTTGAGCCCCATACCGTACGTGAAACTACCCTTGAGGCAAAAGAGTTGAGAGCATTGGCCTTCCGCTGGGTGGCTGCCTTTTGATGGGTTCTCGAAACTATTTTTGTGTCATGGTTGTTTCCCTTTGAACCACCATTTGGCTCCTGCAAATTGGAGGATGTGACTTTGGACCCATGCTACCCTCCCTCCAATCATGGAAGCTGACAGGAGTGTTTTGGAAGACACCTTGTTTTTGGGGAAGGCCTTTGTCTTGGTCCGGGAATGCAGGAATGACCCGCCATAAACCAGCCATGGCTTCCTTCAAGGGAATTCCCGGCTTCATTCCCGACACCCGGTCTCAGTCATTCCCACTCACCAGCAAGTTTTGGGGAGGTTTTTTGAGCATAGGGAATGACCCCTATAAACCAGCCATCCCCTATGGTTTCCTTTAAAGGAATTTCCTCATGGTTTCCTTGAAAGGAATTCCGCTATGGTTTCCTTTAAAGGAATTCCGCTATGGTTTCCTTTAAAGGAACCCCCTTCCGCTTCCAACCCGCCTCTGTCATTCCCGCTGCCACGTCCTTAGGAGGCGAAGGCCAGGGCCAAGGCCAAGGCGGAGGCCAAGGCCAAAGCCGAGCGGGCCAAAGCCAAGGCGTCGGCTTTCGGGGGTGACGACCACACGTTTCTTGGCAGATTACGTTGTTTTAGTGTTGTCTTGCTTTTTTTGAAGCTGGTTTAGTGTTTTTTTGTTTTTTTTTTTGAGTTGATTGGTTGTAGTTGTTTGTTTGTTTTGTTGGTTGAATGTTTAAAGTGTTTTATGTTTGACAGTGGTTTTGTTTGATTGGTCCTGTTGCATGTTCTCATGGGCGGGGCTGCCAAACAAGCTTTTGCAGACATGCCCAGAGGTGGGAAAATCGTGGTATATAGTGGACAGGAAGGTTTTGGGGATGAAAAAAGGGCCCTGTCCACTTCAATGTTGGAAAGAGCGGCGCAGGTCTCGTGAATTTGGATCCCTCAGCTCAGGTTTTAGATTTGTTGCTTAACATGCAGAACTGTGATAAGATGTCAATCGGACTCTTCAGATCTATCGCCAATGGCTTGAATCTGGAAAACCAACCACCACAACGGTGGGTTTCCGTAGTTGCCTTTGTCAAAGCTCTTTTGCTTGGGGTTGCTGGGAATGGTCATAGACCCCTCACCAGCACCAGGAATCGACACATGACAAAATTATTCATTAGCAGTTGTGACCATGGGCATTTGTTACCACAAGCACCTCCAGTGGCAGGTTTTGCCCATGTCGGCGTTCCTTAATTTGAATCGCACCTTCCGTTGGGCGGTTTGAAGGGAAACCAAACGGATAACAGAGCACTTGTTGTTGTTGTTTTTTTGGGGGGATGGCACCATTTGGAGACACTCCCCAGTGGTACCCTTTCGAGACCTTGAAAAACAACCGCCAAAAGCAGGGTCCCTTACAGGATACCTGTGTGCCAGTGAAAAAAATCTGCATTACCAGCTCATTGGAGCCTGAGGCGCGCCCAGAGGAGGCAAAGGCGGACCCAAAGAAGCTGAAGGCGGGTGGAAAGGAACTGAAGTCGGAGAACGCAACATGCTGGTGACACGGCCATTGCCAGACTTTGCAGCGTCGGTTTTTTTTTGGCTTTCCTTGATTCTTCCTTTCAATCGGCCGTTGCCCCAGGAGTCGAGTGTAATTGGCTAATTACCACAGACAACACCACGCTCTGTGCTTAATTAAAAACTCGTTACTCGTTGGCATGCCGAGGGGTGAAACCCCTGTGGACGAAAAAGCACGTTGCTGTAGTGCACTCAAAAGGAAAAGCCGTGGAACAGGCGTGGAAACCACAACAAACATAGTTGAGTCGCACCCCTCTGCATACCACACCCAGAGCCAACAAGCTTTGCAGCCGAAGTGCGCTTTGGGTACGTTGGTCCCATCAGGTTTTGATTGTGGCTCACGGTAGCTTTGGGTGCTTCTTGCTGGCACGTTGCACGTAACCTTCGGACAGGTACCAAGACCAAGAGCCCTTAAACGATCCTATTGCAAGGATGGATCCTTCGATAGAATACCAGAGTAGACTTAAGCCCAGAAGTGGGGAAAGCTCGGGTAATC